>JAKSZP010001700.1:0-89083 GCA_022478985.1 Massospora cicadina | reverse complement strand
AGCGTTTCACACAGATTTTACTTTGCCTAATGCACTTGTACAAGCTGCCCTCCTAAGCTCTGCAGTAGGGCTGCACAACCCAAGTCATATCTCCTTCTATTTTTTACCCTTTAATCCATAATCAGCTGCATCTCATAGAATTACACCATATAGAACTTAAAGACAATTTAGCCTAACCCAGAAGCTTCACTCCCAACTCCTTAGATAGTATGAGACTTCATCCAACTTTTTAGTAGAATTTCAAGGCCATTATGAACAATAGAACAGAAAATAATGAGCTACAATGCCATTTTGTCTGGATTGTAAATGGAGTTGGTTGGTTTTTATGCAATAAAACTCATCAACTTATAGTGCTTTGGAAACTTTACAGGAAAGATTAAAAATATTCTGTGAATGACTTAGTAGATCTGTTAACTAACAACACTTTTATGAGACTCAAATTGATGAGTTAATTGATTGTGTTTTTCAGCTCAACAATAAGTCCAATTCCAAGTCTGCCTCTGAACCTACAATTCGTGAAGGACACAGGAGTCCTAATGGCCCTAAAGTCTCAGAGGGCCCATGAGGTGATGACAGTTCTCCAGGACCTCAGGAGTTCCTTCTTGATTTTGCTAATCTGAGATAAAGACCACGAAACAAATATCTTGAACCTGGATTATCAATTGAGGGAATTGGATCAAAGTAGCTTGATGCACATTGGAGGAAACTAAGTCAACTATAATTTAACCTTAACTGCCCTCACTGATAAAACGGCTACCATAACCATGCGTTTTTCTAATATGCCTTTTTGATAACAAGATACCAAGATAATCTGGCCACCAATATTGATTGACTCACCTCTTAAATTCAGAAATTGGAACCTCAGCAACAAGTGACATTTCAGAAATTTGCAAAGGCTTCGAAAGGTCAACTAGAAACAATATTTTAGTTATAAAGCTACCACTGCTCTTGTAGATAATTTGGGTCATAATTTGCAAAGTGATCTTTACTCCTTTGGCAACATATTGAACAATCCCACATAACTGATCTTTCAAGATAGAACTTAAATATATTAAGAGACCTTAAAACTAGTTATACATGTTCTTTCTAGACCGGGAAATTCATTTAAGACAACCTATAAAAGCTAAATGTTACCTGATAAGAAAGCATTTAAACCTTCCTTTTAATACCCAAAATTCTATGGAAGTACCATGGATAGGCAGAAAGTTCAACACATACAAATCTTTTTCAACTGTAGTGATTGAGAGGAAATGATGCCCCTACTCCAAGAATGCATCATTGGGATCAAATCAAGGCGGTACTCATTAAAGAGTTTTGTAGAAACTCAAGTCTGTCTAATTTGCAGCAAGCTTTTATGCGCCTTTTTTAAGAATAAAGGAATGTCTTATATTAAATTTGCCAACCAGTTTTTTATGAGGCCCAGGCCTTAGCCTCTTATAACCAGTGTATGTATTGGACAGGAACAGTTCAATTTGGATCTGGAGCGATTTCCATTCCACTCAAAAAGGGGCGGAGGCCAGCATCTGTGCCTCTCACCATCCAGGGCTTCGTGGCCCATGTGGTGGATGAGATGTGGGTCACGGTGTACCCCCTGGAGTTGCAGTGCCTCTCCCAGCAGTATCCTCCGCCAAGCTGGTGGAAAACATTTGATGGGTTTGCAAGGAGGTGGTACAATTGTGAAAAAATCCACAAACTTACCGATATCCTGCCATTGTGTCAATATCACACCTTCCCCCAGAAGGTATGGGGGTGATCAACCCCTTTCCCACCAAATGGGTTCAGCCTTATGTGGCTTGGCCCTGGACGCAACCTGCCATATGCCCAAAACGTCGCCACCATAGCAAATGCATGTGCATGACAAAAAAACTAAATTTGAGTAACATTCCCAAATAAATTTGGCTAAGCAGTCCGGACCCATGTTGGTTATAAAATTAGGTTCAGGAACCTAATCTGACAGCTTGATTTAAATTATTTCTAATGGTAGTTATTAAAACAATGCAAATTTTCTTAGCAAGCATATAAGCAGTGGTCTCCAACAGGTACCATTTCGCTCCATTTTCTTATCTTCTTATCTATATTTCAAATAAAAAAATATTATAATATAAAAAACCCCAAATTTTGTTCTTTAACGATTATTTATATTAAAAATTGAGATGCTCCCACTTTTAGGCACCCCCTGGCTGGTATTCTTGGTCGATATTTTCATCTTCAAGATGTCATTTTGGACAGCTGTGCCTGTGGGGTTTCCAGCTTGGGTTTTGGGTTTTTCCTTTACTCAGAGTTTCAGCCAGTATAAACATTATTATCAGCACGCTCCATGACATTATGAAGCGACCCATAGCTCTAACCCATTAGATCTCACCCTTTGGGTGGGATGACATGTGGGTTTTTATAAACAGCTCTTAACCTATTCTAAGCTGGTCGAGTTCAGCCCAATCCTAGCCCCTGTAGGTCAGGACGTTCAGGAACTAAATTTGTGCTTAATATTGTCTACCAACGACACTGGAGCAAGCCAAGATGAGCTCATATCATATTTCCCCCACCTTCCATTAATTACTATCATCAGTTCAGCAATACCTAAAACGCTTGCCTGCAAGCAAGACAAAACTATTTTTTGTTACCTGTGAAAATTCATCTGGGTGCACACTGGGTGTCATTAGAGACCTTGGTAGATATTAGGGCAGTAGGAAATTACATGGGTTTAAATTTAGCGCATCAGTTGGAATTGGACTTGGAACTGGTCTGGAAATGTTGGTTGCATCTTCCTCCAGGCAGTCATATTATAAGGTGCGTCATCCAGTCCCATTTTAAGTGGGCAATTTTAAATTCTGTGATTGTTTCTCAGCCATACCTGACTTGGTATCCCCAATTACTTTTGGTGTGGGATGTTGGAGATGCCAACAAGTAAAGACTAACTTAACTTCAAATATGGTCCTTTTTGAAAATGCTCACAGTGGTGGTGAGCTCCTGCTAATTAATACTTTAGGCAAAGCGTGGGGCAGAGGTATCATTTCCACACTCGCTACACCCACGGACTTGGCTCCCAATTTTCTACCATCTCTGATGGCGTATAAGGGACTCTTTTAGATGGAAAAGCTACTCAATTTCCGCCACCTTCAAAGCATGACCTTAAGCTTTGCACAATTATGCATGTGGATAACGTCAATTGCCAACTATATCCCCATACAGTGGGAGAAACTGCAGTCTAAAATGTGTGGATTGGCAACATGCTTGTAAAGGGATGGCTCATCTAGGAGACCTCTCCAACCATCTCTCCCATTGTGTTCACAAAAAAAGCTGACGGCACACTGCACCCACGTGTGAATTATGGTCACCTCATCAAAGTCACAGTCCACGACCCTACCCACTTCTATTGGAATAAACAATTTCCCAAGCAATTGCGCAGTCAAGAGTTTTTTTAAACTCAACTTAGTGAATGCTTTAAGTCAAATACGGGTAATCAAAGATCAGAAATGGCTTACTGTTATCCAGATGAGGCAGTGCATATTCCAGTTCTGTGTCATGCTTTTTGGGATAAAGAACGCGCCTGTCATGTTCCACAAATAATCAATGATGTTTTGAAGCTCTGCGCAACACGTGTGCAATTGCTTACATTAACAATATCCTCATTCACTCCTCAACCCCTGAACAGCATGCCAAAAATTTGGAGGTTGTTCTGTCCGCTCTGCACAAGGCATCCTATATGTGAAACCATCAAAATGCAAGTTCTTCTGCGATGAGGTTACCTTATTGGGTAACTTTATTTTAAGAGATGGTTACACAATTCCACCCTGTAAATTCAAATCCATCATTAAGTGGCCCATTCCAACAACCCAGAAGCAGTTGCAGAGTTTTTTTTGGGTACTATAATTTTCCTAAAGCTATCTTCTCCTGCCCTCTCACAATTGGCTGCGCCGTTGCACCCCCTCACTGGCAAGAGTGTTCCATTCCATTGGACTGCAGAATGCCATAAGGCATTTGACGCTATCAAACAGGTATTTGTGTCTCCACCAGTGCTCAAGCATGCTGACAGAACCAACCATTCATTGTCACATGTGACGCCTATTTGGCTGCAGTGGAGGCAGTTTTGTTACAGAAACATTGGGAATGTGGGGCATCCTGTAGATTTTTTTCCCGCAAATTTACGTCCACAAAAAAAACTGGGCTATTTACAACAAGGATCTGTTGCTGTATCATGGGCATTAACTCATTGGTGGTACCTCCTGCAGGGTGCTTTGCATGAAGTGACAGTTCAGACGGACCACCAAGTCCTTATGTACATCTGAAAGCCGCATAAGCTGCACACCATCAGGCCCAGAAGTACTTTGACCAATGCATCTTTAACTTCATCTACTAGTTTGTAAAAAGGTCACTAGATCTTCCTGATTTCCTGAGCTGGAACCCCACCTTATGTCCCACAGTGGTGGGGGAGTAAGAGCTCACCACAATGACTCCGCCAACCCAAATCTTATCTATTTCCCCATCTATAATTTTATCACCGGATTTAGACTTTACTGCCCCCCTGTCAGCTTGAGTTTTGGCTCACCAGTTGACTTGTCCAGAAGGGTTGGAGCTGTTGGTGCAGCTTGCAGATCTGGGGAGCTAGCTCTCCCACTACTTAATGGGGTGAAGGAATTATGTTTCAGTCTCAGTTGTTGGTGCCCCCAGATTTGCACTGAAGTGATCCAGGCTCATCATGATCCACCAGCCAATGTACACCCTCAGCGTGTAAAAGTGCCATGACTTGGTAAAATGCACATACAATTGTCCTGAAATCTCCAAAGATATTCCTGCATGGATAGAAAGTTACATGTCATGCGCATGTGCAAAATTGGACTGTTCTGGGTGAAATGGACCTCTCCACCCACTGCTGCGGGCTGAGGGAACATAGACATTGGCGTCAGTTGAGTTTTTAGTTGAGCTTCCTACCAAAAATGGTCACAATGCAATCATGGTCGTTGTAGGCCAGTTAAACAAATTTGCTTTGTATAACCCTGCTCAGCTTCTATCTCCTCAGAGATACTGTTTTCCTTTTAATCACCACGTTTTTTCTATGTTTGGGTTACCCCAGAAAATTCGTGAGTGATAGGGGCCCACATTTCGCTGCACGCCTTTGAATATTCCATCTGTACACTCTGAAAATTCAACCATGCAGATCCATGGCATAGCATCTCCAATCAGATGGCCAGACAGAACGCGTTAATCAGAACTTGGAGCAGTACCTCCAGTGTTATGTCACCGCTGCACAGGACACCTGGGCGGATGATCTTGCATGGGCCCATTTTGCCTACAATAATGACCCACACGCTTCCATGAGGTTTCTCCATATGAAGCTACGTTGGGTGTAACCCTTCCTTCTCTACTTGTCCCTGCCTTTGTCCTGAGGTTCACGCAGCAGCCAAGCATTTTTAATAAATATGGGCTACTCAGTCTCTGGTCTGCGAAGAATTTACCAATGTGATTGCTGACTATAAGAGATTTGCTGACTGAAAGAGCCTGCCTGCTCCAGATTTTAAGGTAGGTTCACAAGTGATGCTTGACAGCCAGCACCTACGCATCAAGGTCCCCTCACGGAAATTTTCCAATGAGCAGTCAGGTCTCATGAGGTTGTTGAAGAATTGGGTAATGTTTCAATTTGTTTGTCACTCCCTCCCCACCAGAAGTAGCACCTGATTCTCCACATTTCCCAGCTTTCTCCCTTTACTGGTACCCCACCCAAGGATCCTGACCCCATTATTCTGTGGGAGTCAGTCAATTATGAGGTGAATGCAAATTTGTCATCATGCCAGTCCTGCCACTCAGTTCAGTACCTGGTGGCTTGGAAGAATTTCCCCTCATATGAAAACAGCTAGATCAGTGCTCATGATTGTGCCAACTGTCACAAGTTGGTGCAAGCATTTCATATGTGTTCAAATCCTGGGTTCTTCACCAATTGATAGCTCCCAGGATGGTTAACTGCACAGTGTCAGGGAGACAGCATATGAAGTTTTAACTTGCCTGCCAGTCAGGATGCAAAAGCACCTAAAAGGCAAGCCATAATACCATAGCCATTTCTGCTTGAATAATGTTATATTAGGATGGGAGATATGTAATAAGGGAGCGCTAAAGTGTTGCAAGCGTAAAAAGGCACCTGGCAATAAATCAGATTGTATCAACTCCAGTCCCAGTGGTCCTTTCTGCATGGATGTAACCATTGGACTAGCTACTTCAGGATACTCCATGGGAGGGTTAGGCACAAAAACAGAGGTGAGGGGGAGGATCCTTGTTTGAAGTGTAGATGCATGAGCCCACAGGTTTCCGCATCCTGTTGTCAGATGGTTTAACAATTGGCTTGGATTCCCAGAAGTTTATTACATGACAAGCCCAGTTGGCTATGGAAAGAGCTAATATTATTATTATGATTGGTATTGCCCAACCAATGTAGGGCCTGACATGCCATAGGGTTAGCGCCATAGGGAAATCAGCAAGAAAATATTTGAAATAGATATAAAAATTTGTACATGGGAATATCAATAATGGAAAGTGATGAAAATTATTCAACAATTATTTCAGTATGTTACGACTGATTAAGTAGTGGTCAAATTGGGAAATATTTACTGAAGCATGGTATTGGGGCCCTCAAAACTTGACCTAACATGGTGAACTTTTAGAGGGAGGGTGAGAACAATTTCAATTTAAACTGACTAAGAAGGAATCAATGACAGGCTGAGTCACTGTCAGATCGACCTCAAATGCCTGACTCCCAGTTTCACTGCATTTCTGACAATTAGCATGATGATGTTTCGCCTAACAGGCAACTGGAATCTCCCAAAGCCACCCAACATAGGGGCAGCCCAAACTGGTCGGAAACAGGTTTGGGATACCCAACCTGCCCATGCCCAGTTGCTTGGGCGTTTGTTCTGTCAATTGGGTAACATCTGATAAAAAATTTAGAATTTTGAGGTGGGGGTTCCAAGCTAGCGGCAACAGTCCACAATGGAGGTACATGCCTGTCAGGCTTTGTCCTAAAAGATTTTGAAACAGTTTTCAAACATATGACATTTCACAATAGCCTGATGCCATTGGTGAGTATTATCGAGAATAGGACACCTAATTTCACATCTACTGAATGTGCGAGCCCATTGGGCCTCGTTACCATAATTTAATGCATTTGGACTTTGATTTTGAGGGCTCAGCGGCATCTACTTCATAAGATCCTTTAAGCTTATAGGGTAACGGTTTCCAACTATTTCAGTGCAAGTTTCCTCAAATTGCCTTACTAAATCAGCTGAGGCAAGCACGGGGACAGGAGGAGGAACCTTCATAGGGAGAACTGTTACCCTAGTGCTTATTTACCACATGGTCGAGATCACCCTGTGTGATGAGAGGCTCAGCCGCATCTTTGGACCCTTTTTAAGGGTAATGGAAACACTGCACAGTCTAAGCAGAGGGGACGCTCCCCTGGATTTACATTACCCTTCCTATTTGCCAAAGGAGGGGCACTACCACCGAGAAACTGCATGAGTGCCACATTTTTGTGGGCCTTGGGCAACTTGATAGCCATTAAAGTAGAAATTTTTGAGGGGGGACGGGAAGAATTGGGGTGGGAAACGTAGAAAGCTTTAAACAGTTCCAAGCAGTTTGTGCAAACTTGGGCCTTGACTCAACTGTTATTGTAGGCTGAATAGCCCTTGCAAGCAACAAGATATTGAAATAACCTCCAAAATCTGTGGGATGATAAAATGACCTCCACTTCGGCCTCCTTTTCACCCTCAATCACTATCAGCTCAGGATCAAAGGAGATTTCCCTATCAAACGGGGACATTTGAGATATGTGGAAGATGAGATGTTGCTTCCATTGAGGTTGCAACTTCAACTATAAAGCGCCATTGCTAAATCTTCCTCTAGCAAGTGGGCATCTGAATGCTTATTTGCAAACTACTGAGAAGGTACCTGCATCCTCAAATGACGCTTATCAAGCATTACATATGAACCCACCACAATCTCATGTGCTAGAGGCCTCTTCTGAACCACAAACTTCTTGTAGTCACTTATAGCCTTAAAAAGATGCTCTTAAACCAAGGACTGGGTGGACTGAATGTGCTCTTCATGTTCCGCAGTGTCTGAAACCTCTAGGTGCAGGCATGGACCAACTGAAATAAGGGGTTGTGCCCCAAGGGCGCCATATGTGGAAACCCCATAGAGGCATGCGTTCTATTATTATAGGAAAACTGAGTTAGGGGAAGGTCATTAACCCAGGTATTTTGCGCGTCCACAGCATAACAGCGCAAAAACTGTTCCAGGATCTTATTAACCCGCTCAGTTTGTCCATCAGACTGGGGAAGATATGCCATGGATTGAAAGGACGTTATTTTTAAGGTTGACAAAATCTCATTCCAGAACCACACTGTAAACTGGGGCCCACAGTCGCTAACAATCTCCTGTGGGAGACTGAATATAGAAAACGCATGGTGCATGAAGAGGCGGGCAGTTTCCTCTGAAGTAATGGCGGAATAGTATGGGATAAATAGGGAAAATTTTGTGAAACGATCAACCACCACCATCACTGCAGTAAACCCCTTGGAACAGGGAAGTTTGACAATAAAATACATGGACACCGATGTTCATGGATCCTCAGCCTGTTGTAAAGGATTAAGGAAACCTTTCATTCCTGATTGATCTGACTTGGTCCATGCACAAGTGACACAATTAGCAATCCAGATGGTACTCTTTTGACAAGCTTGCCCAATTATAGTTATGCTTGATTAAGTTGATAATTTTACTGCTAGGATGGCTAACTGTGGGGAGGGTCATTATGAAGCTGAAATACTTCATCTCAAAGAAGAAATTGGACCCACACACAACCAAAAATGAATGAGGCCCTCCATTAAGGAATATAGGGAATGTTTTTGAGCTGTGAGGGACGATTGCTCCTGAAGATCCATGCCTTCAAGGCAGGTCATTTGGGCTGCTAAGACCTGTAAAATAAGAGGCGCATCAGAAGCTAAGTTCTCTGTTGAGACCACAGGAGGTACAATGGGTAAGATTTGAGTAAAGGGAATTGCTGTTACCAGATCCACTTCAACTAGTCAGTGGGGAATGAGCAGGGTTATAACTGAGGAAATTTGGGAGTACATTTAATGCTCCTTTTACAAACTTTATTTAAGTTGAAATACACAAATCCCGGTAGGTTCAAGCCTGCCAATGCGCCAACTTCTGTGGCATATAAAAATAAAGGAGAGCTTGGTGATCCATGCACACTGTTAAATCATTCTGAGCGTCTTGTAAGAGATACTGCAAACTAGTCAAGGCCCATGCGACGGCTGCCAACTCTTTATCATAGATAGCCCAAGACTGCTTAGTGGGAGAGAACTTGCAGGAAATAGGCGATTGCATGTTCCAACCCAGAATGCTCCTGAAGCAATACCACCCCTACCGCAACAGATGAGACATCACATGCTATGACGTAGGGTTTGGAGGGGTCCACATATTTTAATATGGGGGTGATAGGAACACATCTTTGATTGACTCAAATGCCTTCTGGCAAACATGCGTCCAACAAAAGGGAACAATCTAACCCCATGAGTGATTTTAATGGAGCGGCTAACTGGGTAAGGCTAGGGAGAATTTTTGTATGAAAATGATAGTGCCAAAAAAGCTTCTCAATTGCTTTTGGGTTGTTGGAGTTGGCCATTTGTAGGTGGCATCCAACTTGTTGGGGGGTTTGGCGTACTCATCTCTTAAGACTAAGTTACCCAAGAAAGTAACCTCCTCCCTATAAAATTCGCATTTTGAAGGCTTGATGAACAGGCACGCCTTATGCAAGGCAGCCACTACCACTTCCAAATCCTTCAAATGTTATTTGAGAGTTGGGGTGTGTACCAAAATATCATTGATTTATAGTACCGCGCAGGTGAATCAGAGGTCACCCAGAACATTATCAATCATTATTTGGAATATGGCTGGTGCATTATTTGACACGAATAGTATTACTCAAATTTGGAAGATAACCCTTTTCATTCAGATAGTGGTAAGCCATTATTGACCTTTCATCACCTGAATCTCATTAAAAGCACTAACAATATTAAGTTTAGAGAGGACACTGGACTTGGTGATCACTTGGGCAATTGTCTGCTCCAATGGCAAAGGGTAGGGATCAAGACTGTGATCTTATTTATCTGACCATAATCCACACAGGGACAAAGGGAACCATCAGCCTTCTTGGAGAAAGACAATGGGAGAAGCAACTGGGAATGTCTCTTTTGAATAACCACTCTTTCTTAAAAATCTCACAACCATGCATTGAGGAAGCCTCTTCCTCCGCTGTATGTAGGTACAAAGGACAGTTAATAATCACAACCTGCACTGTTGTCCTAAACCCCAATTCAAATTTTGTATGAGGGGGAGGCGGTCTACCTTCTTGGAATAAAAAACACTTTTATATCCCATCAATGCCTCAGGGAAATCCGATGGGAGACCCACAGGAGAAACAAGGGAAGTAAACAAACTATAACCCTGAGTTTTTGTCAGTTTACCCAGTAAGGAAACTCGCCTTCCATCTGGCCATTGGCAGATGACAACATATTAGACTTGAGGTGAATTCTAACATGCTGCTGACGCCACCAACACACCCTGAAAATTACCAGAAACACCAAGTTTGGCATTTTTGGAAAACCAATTGCAAAAGCTAAACTGGTGAACTGAGAAAGCTACTGGGCGTCGTACTATGTACAAGGTCTGGGAGGCTGACAAAGCGACCATCACCATAGGACCCAATTCCAGGTCAAATTCCAGCTAATGGTTAGCTCTATACTCATAAAATTGCCCGCTGCTCTATTATCTACCAAGGCCTCAAAGGACACGTGGTGAGTTCCTATACTAATTTTTATTTGGAATAAAAAATAGGCGAAGTTCTGAATATTGGCAGATTTGGTCATTTCTGCTGATACTGAAGAGATAGCTAGCAAATTAGGGGGAAGGTCAGGCTCTTTTTCATTGGTAAAATTGTGAAGATCAAGGGTTTGGTAACCAGCTTTCACAATCTGGGCTTTTTAGTGACTCATTGACAGGTGAGTCAGGGTTATCCAAATCAGGCGTGGGGGCACTATCTGACTCTGGGACCAATACCAATACTGGTTTAACGACAGGTACAGAATCCAAATCTCTGTTAGGCAACCCAATCATGTAGTTCCCAACTTGAAGGTGGGGATCATGGCGAAGAGAGGCATTTTTGGAAGTTACAGCTTTGCACATTTGCTCACTGTCCCCATAGGGGTGGACCAAATTTTGTGATGAGCGGAGGCGGAATCTAATGCAGATCTAAAATTTCTTGGATTATCTCACCAAAAATTCAAGCATGGGGGCTTGCTCATGGAAGGCTTTAAATTAAAGAGGTCAAGCTAGGGTCTCAGCGATAAAATAAAGTAATTGAAATATCTTTTCTGAACATGAAACATGGGGTTTTAAGGTTGCTGATACTGCTGTGACAAGTGATGTAGGATCTCATGCACAAGTAACGGAACGCAGAAGTCCTCACACTCAATGATGGGCTTCGCCTTCAACTGCATATAAAAAGGGAGACACCTTTCTGGGCGTTAACAATGAATCAGCATTATACAGGGCAATAGCAGATCGCATTTTCACCTCAGCAAGGGCGTTGAGGACCTGATTAGCAATATCTTCGGAAAGGACACCAGGATCCCCTACTTGAGAATGAGCTGAGGAAAGAGTAGCGGCCAATAGGGCCCCTCTACCAGGGAGAAATTCCTCTAAAGCATTTTAAACGCTGCTCATAAAATGGGTGACTGACCAAACAAAAATCAGGAGAAAAACTACCAACTGCACATTCATTTGGTAAAACGTTGCCACTGTAGCGCCCATCTTTAAGAGAAGGGCGGAAATGGCTGGAAACAAGGTTTGTTGATTATGTCATGGAGAAGGCAAATGAAATTTAGACTGGCCTGCCAGTCAGGATGCAAAAGCATCTAAAAGGCAAGCCAGAATTCCATAGGAATTGCTGCTTAATGACGTTATATTAGGATGAGAGATATGTAATATGGGAGCGCTGAAGTGTTGCAGGCGTAAAAAGGCACCTGGAAATAGATCAGATTGTAGCAACTCCAAACCCAGTGGTCCTTTCTGCAGGGAGGCAACCATTGGACTAGCTACTTCAGGATACTCCATGGGAGGGTTAGGCACAAAAACAGAGGTGAGGGGGAGAATCCTTGTTTGAAGTGGAGATAGATGTGCCCACAGAATTCTGATAGCTTTTTGGTAGATGGTTTTGACAATTGATTTGGATTCCCAGAAGTTTCTTACATGATAATCCCAGTTGGCTATAAAGGGAGCTAAAGTTACTATCATTCTGGGTATTGCCCAACCAATGTAGGGCCTGACATGCCATAGGGTAGCGCTAAAGATTTAGCAAGAAGATATTTGAAAAAAAAAATAAAGATTGGGTACATGGGAAGATCAATAATGGGAAGTGATGAAATTTATTCAACAATTGCCTCAGTGTGTTAAGACTGATAAATATTGGTCAATTTGGGAAATGGTTTAATAAAGCATGGGGTTGGAGCCTACAAAATTTGACCTAGCCTGAAGAATTTTAAGGGAGGGGTGCCAGATTCTGGTGGTTGACTCGAAAATAAACCTTCAATAATCATCAGATTGGGATGATTATCCTTTCAACGCTTGAACTAACACCTATTACAATTATAAATTTTGGGCTGATTATCTCAATGACAATTTGATTAAGTATTTTATCAGGTGCTCAGCCCAAATACGCTCACATATTATGGCTGATTTTGATGCATTAAATCTCAGCAATTGGTCCTGATTATTTAAACACAATCTATTCAATCTTATACAAAATAATTTGGGGATGACCTAAAGGTAACATCTGAAAATCCCATGGACTTCAGAAAAACAAAAAACGTAATCAATTTCCCACCTGAGGGCGAAATTTGTATGTTGATACATGTAATCAGCATGATAGCACTTGCGTGGACCACCCAAAAGGGGTTACTTAGTGCTATCGAGGAAGAGGCCTGCTGATGTCCCAATTAGGAGTGCGTCATTTACTTTAATTTAGGCCAAAATTTCACATAAGGTGTGTTTCATCAGCAGTATGAAGAATCTGAAATCCTGAAGATCTTAGGACAATTTTGCATGCTTTTATGCAATTTTTGTACCTGAAATTTTCCCAATTTTGAGAGTATTTTGCAACCAATGAACCTAAGAAAAGGTTTCAGTCATAGGCTGAGCTGAGTGGCAAAATATCTGTTAAAATTTTGTGCTGGAATGTGGCTAGGAGATGCCATAGAGGTATAAATACTGGCGCCTGGCCTAATGAAAATTATCTAATAAATAGCTTAGAATAAAGTTATATTTATTTTATCCTTTTCCTGGTTTTTATTTGAATCCCAATCTTGGAGAAGTGCTGACAAACTGGATGGATCAAATTCCCAGTTTTTACTGAAGCCTGCCTCGGAAGAAGTTCCCAAACCTGAAGTAAAAATTACGCCCAAATTGGCCAGAAGAGTTGAGGTAAATTTAATAGGCCTAGTGAGTTGTTAAATGGTCCAAATCCCATAAATACTAGGAGCTATAGAGGATCAACTATCAGAACTTTGGCCTAAATAGACTTTTCAGGATAACAATTTCCAAGCAAGCAATCCTCATATTTTGACAACTGGTGCTCACTCAAAACCAGTTACATTCTCCAATATGGATTCCCATGAGCAATTCCTGGCAGAATTGGCCAGATGAGAAAGCGACAATGAGAGAGAACCAGCGATAAGGAAATCTCAGATTATTTTAACACCAGCCACCAAGGCTCTGAAGCAGGTACCTCCTACTCCCTGGATCTTATCACAGTGAGGGGAGCTCATGCAGATGCAACCAGCCTGATTGATCTTACATCTGCACGCGTAAAAGCTATGCTGGAAACCCTATATTAGGGTTTTAGGATTGGTACTTCACAAATCAATCCTTCCTTTGGCCTGTTCTACTACCTTAAGGATCAGGCACTCAAGATGGAGATATATATGAAGTACCACAACGTTACCATGGCATCTCTTGCTAAATGTCTCACAGACAGTCAAGCAACCAATGAATTCCTGGCAACTTTGTTTAACCCTTAATTAAGCATACCCAGCGAATAAATGCTAGATAAAATCTGGAAATCACGAAAATCTACCGTGTGCAAGGGGAGAACAATCTTCCCAAAATGCCCTACTGGATAAGCTAAATTCCAGTTTTGCTGAAGTCTGAAAGGGAATTGTTGATAATATGGGACTTGCCAATGAAGCTCATGGGAGATTAAAAACCCTTGAGGAGCTTCTGAATGAAGAAGTCCCTAAAATAGCCGCAGAAGTTCTGGCCACCATGGGTTATCGCAAGAATGGGTGCAAACTATTAATAACCACTGTCAAAAACTGGAAAGCCATTTGAATTACCTATTGTCTCAATAAGATCGACTTACCATACATGCCACTCTGGGCCAAAGAAATCACCTTGAGTTATGTGCAAAAGTTGATGACTTTGAGGAGTATGTTTGGCCTGAGCTGGATACTATCAACAAAAACTTTAAGGACCTTGTAGCAAAGCCAGTTGTCTCAAATAGGGATGAAGAATATGCTCAGATCAAAGAGGAAATTTCTAAACTTTGGACTGTGGTGTCGAAATTGCAGGCCAGAAATACTGAAATTACTCAGGAAAATTTGGAACTCGGAATGCAGCTATCAACTGCAAATTCCCGAGGAGACAGTATGGACAAAGATATAAAAAGCTTAACAACCAACTAAGCTTTATTTAAAGAGGAATATGACAACCTTAAAAAAGAAATTTAATCCCTCAATCAGCATGGCTGCCAATGCTCGATCAACTTTGACAAAAAAGAAATAGGAAAAAGTTCCGCTTATCCAGCCAAAAAACAGCCTGGGAAAGTAACTAAGGGCTGAATTCAGGTGTTATAATCCAGTAGTTTGGATCAATATCATGAAATCAAATCATCGGATGTTGATACCAATGCAGAAACTGATATTTCAAATATCTGTTCTATGCCTTTAGTCCTAGCATCAATCCTGACTCCAAATACTTCCCAATGGGAAAGAGGGCTGATTATAGGCGATGATACACCAAGACGCTCAAGAAGAAGTACAACCCCTATTCCCAAAATAGGGTGAGATGACTTTAAACCACTGAATTTACCAAAGTTTGTTAAGGATGGAAATGTTCACTCTTTCCTCAACTTATTTGAAAAAGCAATGAGAGGAGCATCAGACCATGCAAAAGGATTGGCACTGATTAACTCACTTGATGCCCATAGCTGTGACCTCATTATGCCCTATTTGGGCAACTATTGGTCATACATGAATGCCAAAATTGCTATAACAAAACAGTTTGGTGGGCCTGAGAAACTAGAAACCCAAAAAAAGAGCTTCTTAATACCGAATTCAAACAGAATGATACTATTAAGAACTTTGCAGATAGATTTTTCAATGAGGCACAAGTTCTGCGAGGGTTCAATGCAATAGACATGTTTGACGCCAAGATTGCAATGGAGCACGCAATTATGCCCTTCCATGAACTGCACAATGTTATGCTGCCTGCAAAAATAAAACTTGGAGATCTAAGAGCTCGCCAATTATTTGAGAAGCTGTCCCTCTAATTTCAATACTCCTAATAGGGCCAAAGACCAGCAAAAATCTCGATGTTTGGGCCAAAAAAGCAATGCTTTGTCTGACCAGGGGAAAAATTTCCAAAATACGAACCAAAAATTCGAGCAAAAGCAGCAAACAGGGCCAAATCCTTGCCACATTTGCGGTCAACAAGGGCATTTTGCTAGACAATGCTTTAGATGAACTAACGAAAAGCATGGGGTCAATTTTGCTTTAGAAATCAACAGTGAAAATGAGATGAGAAAAGAGCAGGTGGAGTAGAGGCGAAATGCTCTAACTCCACCGATTTTCAAACCATTTCACCTGACCCTAATGAGCTCTTTAGGGCCAAAACTGTTGCTAAAGATAACCTCTACCATATATTGGCTAATGATGTCATTATAATCACTACTTGGGCTACAGCAAAAGCAACTAAATCCTTAAAAATTACCAAGGAAGCCTGACTGAAGTATTAAAACCCTACGCAAAGCAGATTATTGACCAGGGTTTAGACCTCCAACCCAGATGTTTGAACGACATGCCTAAACTGAACAACATTCAAGTAGCCATTCCCATAAAGACCTTAGCAGATAACTTCCCAGATATTTGCTCAAGCCTGAAATCACACCTGGAATTGGGCAGCAATCACAGCATTCACACAATAAATACCTCTGAAAACTACTCTAAATGTACTTATGTGGACATAGCAGTGAACAAGGTTCAAGTTTGGGACATTGTTGATAGTGGCGCTCCTATCAATATAGTCAGCACAAAGTTGGTTAAAAACTGAAAATTGCACCCGATGTTTCCCACTGTCAGGAATATGGAACCGCTGGAGCACATACAACCAAATCTTTGGGCGCCTACAGTATTCTACTACTCAGGTTTGGATCCGTTGTAGTAATAGCACTTGCCATAGTTTTGCCAAATACAAACTTTGATATCCTAATCGAGACTGATTTTCTAAGAAGATATGGAATTGTTACCAATCATAAGGACTATAAACTCACCATTCTTAGCCAGACTATTCCACTTTACTATGATTGTGATAAAGCAGTTGAGAAATAGAAACTCAGCCTATTTATAAATCTGGGCTACAGAGATGGAGTCATCCCAATTAAATATTCCAAAGCTTGGTCAAAGATAAAACCACTTCCCACTCAGATTGATGAATTAAATGGCATTCCACTTTGATCAAATTAAACCATCACTATACCATCTGGAGAACAAGTAATCATCCTGATGGGCCTAACAATCAATATGCTGGAAGGCCTTTACGGTGAAATATATCAACCATGGTCTCAATCTTAATAAACCAAACATTGCCCCTGGTATTATCATTCCAGGCCACGTAGAAATAAATATCCTATGTGCAAACCTGCAAAATAGACCCATTTCCATTAGGCGACATCAAACAATCACTTTTCTGCATCTGTTCCCTACCATGGAAATTTACTCATTCCATGAGTTCAGAACTTTTGTCAAAATTAGGGCTCCCTGATAAGGACCAACTCAGCATAAATAATGTTGTCTTTATGACCGATTTAAGCAACCTGACCAACTCTGAGAAAGGCCAAGCTCAGGCGTTATTCTCTAAATATTGGGAAAAATTTGCATAAGACAATTTTGACCTGGGTTGTGCTAATGGTGTCACCCACAAAATTGATACTGGAAATCATAAACCTATTTAATTATTCCTGATTAGACGCTCAAATTTTATCAAAAGAAGCAGTATCCAAGGAGATTAAAGAACTCCTTGATTGTGGCATGCTAGTCCGATCAAAAAGTTCATAGGCAGCCCCAATTTTAATAGTGAAAAAGAAGGATGGAAGCAACCAAGTAGTCATCGACTATCAGAAGATAAACAAAATCACAAAGAAGGACTCATACCCACTGTTATGAATCTATGACACCTTGGATAAGCTAGGGGGCGTGAAGTTCTTCTCGGCAATGGATCTTATCAGCAGATATTGGCAAATAGATCTTCCTGGAGAAGAGCGCAAAAAATGTGCAATCTTAACCCGAGAGGGCCTATTCCAGCCAGCAAGTATGCCTCAAGGGCTCTGCAACGTCCCAGCTACATTCCAATGGGCAATGGACACAAGCCTGGGAGATTTAAAATTGCATAGTGTACTAGTGTACTTGACAATATTAACGTCTTCAGCCGCACATTTGATGACCACTTGGAACACTTAGAGGAGGTTATCAAAAGGCTAGATATTGCAAACTTTATAAATTAAGCCCAGAAAATGTCAGTTTTAAGACCAATTAGAATACCTTGGATTTTTGATAAATAAAGTGGGTCTTTGGCCCCAACCCTCTAAGTTGGATGCCATTTCCAAAATGAAATGGCTCAAATCCAATCGCGATATTCAAGTTTTTCTAGGCATGATCAGGTAATTTCACCAATTTATTGATGACTTCGCACAACTTGAAGAGCCGCTCTTCTATTTACTTAAAGATAAGGTCCCATTCTACTGGACTCCAGCTTTCCAGGATGCGTTTGACCAACTCTGATTGGCCCTATTAAGCGCACCTGTTCTTTGATACCCAGACTTTGATTGTGAATTTGTTGTTTAAACTGATACATCCCAAACAGCAGTGGGGGCTGTGTTATCCCAAGTTGAAGAAGATGGTGAATACATCCAGTTGCCTTTGCTAGTCAGACCTTAAACGTTAACAAAAGGAACTACATGTTGACAGAATGAGAATGTTTAGCTGGCATATATGCTTGTAAGCAATTCCAGGTCTACCCTCATGGTACTCATTTCAAAGTTGTTACCAATCATGCTTCCCTAAGATGAGTGAATAACTTAAGAGAACCTGAGGGCCGATTAAACCGCTGGGCATTAAAGCTTCAAGCCTATGACTACACCATTGAGCATTGAGTGGGCACAAAACACCAAAACGCCGACTGTCTATTATGACTACCCATTATTGCAACACTTAGTTGGGCTGCTGATGAGTTTTTATGAAAATTATCACTGGAGAGTACCAGGATGAGCCCAAATCTGTCCCAAACACTATTGGATCTATGAAAAATACAACAGTCGAAAATGGGACACTTTACAAGATCATCAAGGACAAAAAGTTTATTTATCCAAGACCATCAGCCCAAACAGATCTAATAATGGCAGCGCATAAGGCCATAGAGCATGGCGGATTCAAGAAGATGAAAGAGCATCTGAAGCAATTCTACTACTGGGAGTCAATGCATTTTGACATACAAGAAACGCTACAATGCTGTGCAGAGTGCCAAGGTGAAAACCATTCTGAAAAAGCATATCTTACCAGCTTGTTCAGCCCAACTTTTCCTGGCATACTGTATCTATTGACGTTGTTGGCCCACTTCAAATAATTAATATTAAGGCCAAGTACATAATCATAGCCATTGACCACTTGACCAAATGGGTCAAGGCCAAGGCTATTTGGGAATCTGGAGCGGCAACTACCATCAAGTTTATACTTGAAAACATCATCCACAAACATGGATGCCCTCAGGCTATTCTGACTAACAATGGAACCAACTTTACCGCCAATGTCCTTGCCAAGCTCAACCAATTAATGGGAGTATGTGGTGTGCTTTCTGCTCCCTATCACCCCAAAACTAATGGGACTGTTGAGCGTGCAAACGGGACATTGGTGAACATTATCCAGAAATTAACCTCATCCAAACCATCCTAATGGAGTACATATCTAAGTTTAGCAGTCTTCGCCTACAATATCTCCTAACATTCATCAACCAGAATGTCTCCATTTCAAGTATTATATGGTAGACACCCGGCCCTACCAATGCTGCTATATTTGGCCCTAGAAGATCCCAGTGAAAACACTTACCCTCAGTATGTTGAGAAGCATGTGGATGCCTTAATCAAACTACAAGTTCAAGCTTTTGACAACAGTTTCTCTGAGAAAAAGGCCCAACATCAAAAAGACTTAGAGAATCGCTACTCACTGACTAAATTTGAAGTTGATGACGAAGTTCTATTTTGCAACACCCACAGATCAGTCCAAATGCAAAATTAGATCATATATGGGTCAGGCCATTCAAAGTAATTGAGAAAACGTCTAAGTTCATATACACCATCAAGGATATTAATACTGGCCATATATACAACCAAGTTCATGCAAAATACCTAAGAAGGTTTAATAAGCAGGCTGATTAAGAAAAGAAAAAGTTAAAAAAAACAAAAAAGCATAAAAATACAAAACCAAAACCAAAAAAATAACAAGCAAAAAAATACTTATATAATAGATTTATTTTAATTAATATTTTAGTTCGCACTTAAGGTTGGGGAGGGGATATAACTTAAGACTTGTTAGGCTCAGGCCATCATTCTTCAGACCCATCAGCTGGTCTGGCCAAAGTTATCAAATAGAAAAACCAACTGTATTCTCATCAGGCATTTGGGCCAATAAGAAAAGACCAATATAGGTTAATCGGGAATCTTGGGCTTATGTTCAAGTCAAGAAAGGGGGAAATGTAAGATTCTGGTGGTTGACTTGAAAATAAACCTTCAACAACCATCAAATTGGGCCAATTATCATTTTTAACGCTTGAAATAACACCTATTGCAACTATTCATTCATGGCTGATTATCTCAATGACAATTTGATTAAGTATTTTATCAGGTTCTTGGCCAAAATGTGCTCACACATTATGGCTGATTTTGATGCATCAAATCTCAGCAATTGGTCCTAATTATTGAAACATAATTAATTTAATTGTATACAGAATAATTTGGGGATGACCCAAAGGTAACATCTGAAAATCCCATGGACTTCAGAAAAACAAAAAACGTAATCAATTTTCCACCTGAGGGCGAAATTTGTATGTTGATACATGTAATCAGCATGATAGCACTTGCGTGGACCACCCAAAAGGGGTTACTTAGTGCTATCGAGGAAGAGGCCTGCTGATGTCCCAATTAGGAGTGCATCATTTACTTCAATTTAGGCCAAGATTTCACAGAAGGTGTGTTTTGTCAGAAGTATGATGAAACTGAAATCCTGAAGATCTTAGGACAATTTTGCATGCTTTTATGCAATTTTTGTACCTGAATTTTACCAAATTTGGAAGTAATTTGCCACCAATGATCCTAAGAAAAGGTTTCAGTCATAGGCTGAGCTGAGTGGCAAAATAGCTGTTGAAATTTTGTGCTGGAATTTGGCCAGAAGTCGCCCTAGAGGCATAGATACTGGCGCCTGGCCTACTGAAAATTATCTAATAATTAGCTTATAATAAAGTTATATTTATTTTATCCTTTTCCTGGTTTTTATTTGAATCCCAACCTCAGAGAAGTGTTGACAAACTGGATGGATCAAATTCCCAGTTTTTACTGAAGCCTGCCTTAGAATAATTTCCTAAACCTGAAGTGAAAATTATGCCCAAAATTGGCCAGAAGAGTCGAGGCAAATTTAATAGGCCTATTGAGTTGTTAAATGATCCAAATCCCATAAACTACAGGCGCTATAGAGGATCAACCATTAGAACTTCAGCCCAAATAGACTTTCAGGATAACAGTTTCTAAGCGAGCGATCCTCAAATTTTGACAAGGGGGAAAACACTTTTAATCTAAACTGACTCTGAAGGAATCAGCAGCGTGCCATGTCACTGTCAGTTTGACCTTGAATGGCTGACTCACAGTTATACTGTGTTTCTGATAGTTAGCGCTATAACGTCTGACCCAATGGGCAACCTGAATCCACCAAGGCCACCCCACATAGGGGCAGTCCCAACTTGTTGGAATTGGGTTAGGGATACCCAACCCACCCATGCCCAGTCATATGGGCGTTTGTTCAGTCAAGTGGGTAACATCAAATGATAGTCCAATTTTGAGGTGGGGGTTTCAATCTAGCAGCAACAGTCCACAATGGAGGTACATGCTTGTCAGGCTTTGTTCCTAAAGATTTAGAGGGGAGTTCTGAATTGGCAATATTATTGCTCAATGTCTTGATGCCATTGGAAATTTTGACCAAGGATTCATTACTAATAACATTCCAATTAAGAGGTATGCGCCCGTTGGGCTTTTTCACCATAGATTTTGGAGCAAGTTTTGAACGGATGACATTTCTAAATGGCCCAATGCCATTAAAGATTGTTACCAAGGATTTGACAATTATTTCTGCATCTACCAAATGTGAGAGCCTGACAGTCCTTGTTACCATAATTTTAAGGCATTTAGACTTTGCTTTTAAGGGCTCAGTGCCATCTACTTCATAAAGTCCTTTCAGCTCATGAGGATGGCGGTTTCCAACGATTTTGGTGCAAATTTCCTCATTTTGCCTTACTTATTCAGCTGAGGCAAGCGCGGGGACAGGGGGAGCAATCTTAAGAGGGAGAGCTGTTACCTAGCGCTTGTCTACCACATGGGCAAGATCATTCTGTGTGATGAGTGGGAAATCCACCCTCTTTGGACCCTTTTTATTAGGGAATAGAAACACTGCCCATCTAAGCATAGGGGACGCTCCCCTGGATTTACACACAAGTTCAGTATGTGCACACTTTGCATTCTCTAATAATATATGATATTTGATTGATAAAAGTATGAAGACTGTTATCTGTAGTTGAATAGATAACCAATTCTGGTCCAATGCTCAACCTGTATTTCTCCTCAAAATAATCCTGATGTCTTCAGCTTGAATTTATACTCTTATTCAACTAGCTTGATCCAAGCTCAGATCCTTAGTTTAAGGCCTTTCCTCTGGTTACATAAAGTTGGAAGCAATTCCCATCTAAGTTCAGCTTCTCTTCTAAGGATCCTCTTCTTTACTCTTTATCTACTAAAGAGTACCCATTAAAGGCACACAACAATAACTTCCTGATAATAAATAGAACTAAATCCAATAATGAATTCTGCATTTTTCTCCTTTTTTATTGTAAAATATCAGGGGAAATTATATAGTATATTCGTTGCTTAACCCTCAGTTGGCGCCTCAGCCATGAAATAGCAGCCATTGCCATTGAATTTCCCTTCGTCGTCTCACCAGTATTGGTCTTTCCATCTGATTAGGATTCCTTTGTTGGACATCCTTGAGACTTATAATGGAAAGAGTCAGAAAACGTGTCCCTATCGTTCTCCACTGGATCCTAGAGAACCAACCATATTTGGTGAGTGACCTGCTTAGGTTATAGGACTTTTTACCCATTATGGCAGGTCATGAAACAACTGATCAATTTTCTAGTTGTAGATATCATCACTCGCCTCACAATTTGCTTCTTAGATTCCCAATTGGTCAGTGATAAAACCTGACCAATACATATTGGTACACCTGATAGTTAATCATTGATCAACTATCAGATGCCCCATTTCATTGGCAGTTCTGCTCAATGAGATCTTAAGCATATCCCTAAATCAATCCCTGATTGATCTTATCCTGGAAAATTACCTGAAATCCATTAAACAACATTGACCTGAAATTGGGGTCAACCAATATCTAAATTACTCGCCGTAGGGAATTATCACCTAGTGACCCATAGTAATTTAGATACCTGGAAATGTGGGAAAAAATCCCAACATATCCCCCATCTTGTCTAAATTTACAGAGATAATAGGAACAGGACAATAGAATACCGCCTAGTTACTAGGTCGAGTATTTCTTGGTTTCTAGTAGAGCACAGTTGATCTGCACTTTACGCTGATCAGGACAATCGTCAGCATGCAATTCTCTTCCTCTTCCTCTTCGATACTGCCTCCTCAGAGTGCAGTCCCCATGACGCTCTGTCATTCTAGGTTGATCAATTTACTCATGATGATGCTAATCTTGGGATCCAATTTTCCCCCTGTCAGGGCATATTGCCTGCTGTCATATTCAAGATGCTTGGTCCAGCGTCCTCAATCTCCTGATCTTCTTCCTCATCCTTGACATGAGTTCATTGCCATTGATTTTCCTTTTAAGGCACAAATAAGAATGCTTATTTATATTCGCTCTTGTTTTTTTCCATGATAGCTTCTTGGATCATATAATTATTAATTCTTCTCTGAAGAGCTTATCTCACTAATTTTGAGATTGATTTCTCCAAAATTAGAGCTTAATTGATACTGAAGTGAATAATGTCAACTACTATAAAAAAGTCCGAGATCCCCTCTCATTCAGCTCATATACAAAATTCAAAACTTGGTACCAGAAACTGCTCAACAGCATGTCTGATAAAGATGCTTGGCTCTGCAACTGATGGGTCAAACTGTGCAACAAAACCTCTTCTATGGTCCCCCTAGGACTCAAACTCCCAGTCAAGTACCCATAGCCAGTCCTTCTGTGGAATTACTGAAAAAAGGTATATAGCCCCAATGAAATCATATTAGTGATCATCTCAAATGACTAGCAACCAATCCTCCCTCTGTTGTTGATTCCTGAATTTAGATTTTGATAGTTTCCTGTATTTGGCTCCATTTGCAGATACTCCTACAATTAATGTCAATCCTCCTGAATAAATGCCCTCTGCTCTTAATCAATCATTCCTTGCTAGATCTGATCTGCTTCTGGAGTTCCTTTTATGACTCAGCCAATTATATAAACCAGCATTTTTGTCAGGTGAACTAGCCATCAGAATTTGTGAACATATCAAACGCCCCTATGCAGAATTGGGGACCCAGGTAACTAAGTCTCTATCTATAGCTCAGAACCCCTCCAATCTCAAAACATCCTATATTGAGACATTGTGGCCTATGCCCTTTGTTTTACCAGCCAAGATTTTTGAAGTTGGGCCCTGAAGCTTCCATTGCTCATTCTGCTTTCGCTTCCAAGAAGCTTGTAGTCATCATCTGCAGGATGCCATCCACTCCCTGCATTACTATTTTGTTTCTGGCGCATCCCATTGGTACCTTCTCCTTATGGCTTTGATTGGGGCATGATTTGGCAACCCCACCTTTTATCCCTTGCTCAATGCTGGCTCATATGTCCAATGTCCTTGACAAAGCCCATCAGTAAGTGCTCAAGACTAATCTTCTGGCTCCAGTGCCATATCAGGATTACATGGGGTTATTTTTTAACTGCTTTTCATGTTCTGTTGCTTCCCTCCCCAATCTGGGGTATCATGTTTGGCAAGTATCAATATTTCCATCTCTCCTCACCTTATCACATTCTCTCAGGGATCAGCCTTCGCTCAACATACTTGGCTTTGAGTAAGTCTAGCTGTAAAAACCGAGGGGCTATCACTGGTGCACAGGTTCACTTAACTACTGTTTCTGGAAGTAAACACAAATTTGCTAATTGTATGAAGACAATTAGCTTAGTCGAGTTCAGATAAATGGTAGATTTGGCCCTACTCTGGCGGATAATAATAAGTTACTTCAGGCTCACTCTGACAAGATATAAGAGTTTTAGTGACTTTGGACTCACTCTGGCATCGTCACTTAGACAGGAAGTACTTCTTCACAACTTCGCTTTGAAGTAAACGATCAATAATAGAAAATAAAGTATTCACAATTCTAAGGTGTTTATTATTAATAAAATGAGGGCATATTTATAGGTGGAAGTATGAGAGGACATGTGTTTAGGGTTAAATTGTGGTAACCATGAGGGTTTCAGCATGCTTAGCTGACAAAAAAGAGATATAGGTTCAATTTTGGAAAATATTCCAGCTGATATTCATGAGGAATAGCATATTTTAATTGCCATTTGTCTCAGCCCACATGTCAGCTACCAAACCCAATGATTTCCTATGAGTAATTGCCATTTAAAGCTAATTTACTCATATCCAATTTGTTGGCAACAATCCCTGATGAAATTGCAACCGTAGTTATTATTAATATGATCCAATGAGAATTACAATTAACTGTTCAGTTTTTTTTTAACCTAGATGACATAACTAAATTGTCATCCAAAACTTAATCAATAAGCTAGATTAGAAATATGCAAACCATTAATTTACATAATTAAAGCTTAATTAATCCTAAGCTGGATAATGTGGTCATATAGAATTCCCACACTAGCCCTTGCTAGCATCTGATCTCACATTGATTTTGACGGTTTTGTTCACTCCTACTGTAATATATCCTCCCTCACCCAAAAGGCAACTTAGGTGGAATCATCCCCAAGTCAAAGATAACCATAAAAAATTATAAAAAATATTTTTTTGTACATTTTTGATAATTTTTTCTTGTTATATTTTTATTAATTTTTTTCTTCTTTTTTTATATGGGACTTGACCTTCACTCAGTTCAGTGGTTCATCTTTTTTATTTATTCTTCCAAACTAGTTCTGAGTTATACTTTGACCTACCAGTTTTCAATGGTTCAGATGTCTTTTTTAAAACTTAACCATCTATTTTACTTCAGCGGTCCCTTTTTAGGGCTTAACCAAATTATCAGGGCATAACCATCTCAATGATTCAATTCTCCTTTGGGAACACTCTTTTAATCATTTTATTTTTCTCAATTTACTGCTTTATTTATTTAGCATGGACTTAATTAACAATTCTTTCATCCAAAAGCTCTCAATGTAATAGGCATCCATTGCTGTCTTGACGTTAATCTCAAATGGACCTGACTAAAATTCATCTAACTTGTTTCTTCTCCCAAAACCATGCATATTTCAATAGGCAACTTTTTTCGCCTATTTGGTATTCTGATTGTCTGGTCAGTTTTTAATCAATTGTTTTTTCATGATCCTTTTCTTTAAGGGCTTATCAAATGCTTTTGATTGCATCTCAATTAGGATATTCAACAATTGGATCAGTTAATGCTTTGAACTCATCCCCAATTTTGGTTCAACCACTAGATATAGAATTGGCGGTAATACGGCCTTCTTTCTGTTAGTAACTCAAACGGCGTTTTTCCCATCACTGTATGATGACTTATATTATATGTGAACATACCAAACTAAGGTACGTTCCCATGCAGAAGTTCTCCCTGCAATCAGCTTCCTCAGCGTCATGGCCAGAATTCCATTGACCCATTCTAACAGTCCATTCATCTCCAGCGAGTAAGATATTGACATGACTCCTCAGATCCTCTTTTTCTATTCAATCTCAGGATCACGTGAGATATAAAATTCGTTCTGTTGTCACTCAATAAGACTAGGGGGCATCCATGACATTATACTACTTGATCTAGGATAAACCTTGAAGTTCTTGTAGCGGCTTTTTTGTCAGGGTCTTCGTTTTGACCCATCTAGTCAGATGGTCAATCGCAACTATGATGTATTTTACTTCCCCTGTACTCATGGTTAATGGTCCCATCACGTCAATGGACACTGTATGCCAGGCAAATCCAGGGCGGACTAGTCTATATCAAGTCATGTTCTTGTGAGGCTTATTTAACTGGTATTTCACACAACAAGCCAGATAATCTGCTACATCGTAGTTTATGGACTCCCAATAATAGTACTGGCTATGTGATTGGTCATCTTCCTTAGGCCTCCATGCCCACAACCTTATGCACGGCTTAAATAATAGCTGCTTGTTTTATTGTCCTGAGAATAGTAATTGTTTTCCATTGATCATCTTAAAAACTTGTACATCCATGGTCTTGGTTTTTTCCATCAATTTCAAAGCGCACCTTGGATTTCTCAGGGTTTGTTCCCAGATTCTTCGTTGACCATTCTCTGGAATAACTCATCCGCCTGTTGGTATACCATCTGGACCATTGGTAACTGCAATAAGCCATCTGCATTCTGATAAGAAGCTCCAGCTTGGTAGACTATCTCATAATCATAAAGCTGAGTTTCGGTGCCCATCAGGCCAGTTGTAGTTCCAGTTCTCATAAATTATGCAATCTTTGCAACAAGTAGTGGTTCATCACCAGTTTAAAGTGCAGTCCATGAAAATAAACCCAGAACTGTTTACATTCATAAATTACTGCAAGGCATTCATGCTCAGTAATGGTGATAATGTCCAGATCACATATGCTACTAAATGTTCGTCCCTGAGTTCATCCACTTGACTCAGGATGGCGCTGATCAATGTTAAAAAACATCAGTCTTTATTATAAGTTTTTAATTGAGTTTTGGATTTTTTAACATAGGAGAATCAATCAAATAATGCATAATTCATCTTAAATCTGGGCCTCTTCATTCCAAACGAATTTTTTTCAAATCCTTAAACAAGTGAAAGAGGTGCTCAGTGATTCTTGCAAAATCCCGTAAGAATCTTTAATAGTATCTGATCATTATAAGGAACACTTGAATACCTTGGACACATTTCAGAACAGCCATTCACTTTATGACCTCAAATTTAAGGGCTTGCGGCTGCAGTCCACTAGAGTTGATAACGAATCACAGATAATTTAACTCTTTCTTGAACAAATGGTACTTCCTTGGTTGATCTTTAGGTTATCTGCAGACAGCTTCTTGAAGACTTCCATGTAGTGTAAATGGTCAGTAAATGTCCTACTGAACACATTTATATCATCCAAGTACACCAAAACACATGACATCTTCAGGTCATCTAAGATGGCGTCCATGGCCCTCTGGAAAGTCACAAACGCATTATGTAGATCTTGTGGCATCCTCATTGATAAATACAGCCCTTGTGAAGTGTTGATTGCGCATTTCTCCTGGTCATTCAATGGCAAATTAATTTTTCAATATCCCAATATTAGATTTATCATGGAGAAATACTTTATTTCTCCCAATTGATCTAATGCGTCGTCAATTTGTGCTAGTTGGTAAGAATCTTTTTTCGTTATCTTACTCAGTTTTTCAATAATAAATTCACCTGATAGAGCCATTTTTCTTCTTCACAATCAGGATAGGGCTCACCCAAGCACTCTACAATGGAACTAGAAGCCCATGCTTCACTATTTACTTATTTCGTCTTCCACTACTGCTTTGACCTCCTTTAACCATCAAATTGGTCTCATCCTTATTGGCACATTTTCTGCAGTGTCAGCTTTGTGAATAACATTTCTCACACATCCCAAATTATGGTCATCCTGGGTGAATACTTCCTGAAACTTGTCAAATAATTTGAGCGCCTCCTCCTGCTGTCTGTCCATCAGATTAGAAAGCTTCTCTCAATCATCCAATAGATAGATATTTTTGGTCACCCCTGCCAGTAATCCCATTTCATTGAGGGTCTCAAAATCATGGTATTTTCTATATCTAATATAGAAATTTTTTTCTTTTTTATCTATTTATTTGCAATGGGACTTAACCTAAAATTAGATAAGAGGTCCTTCTTTTCAACTTCTTCCTAACTGGTTCCAAGGTATGCTTTTACCTCCAGTTTTCATGGTTCAAAATCTTATTATTTTAAGACTTAACCATCTAATTTGGTTCAGTAGTTCACTTTTAGGTCTAATCAAAATATCAGGACATAACCATTTTAATGATTAAATGGTCCTTTGGGAACATTGCAATTATATCCTTAAATCCAATACTTTTCAGCTTTTTATTATTGACCTTCTTCACTATACAACCAGCAGTGCTGTTTCTTCATGTATAGGCAACACTTGTGACTTTGGCAATACTTGTAAATGCTTCATTAAATGGACCTTCAATACTGACTTGTCATTCTTCCAACAGGTCCTAATTTAATTATGTATTTCAGCAACTAATACTTGTGTCTTCGTATCTCACAAAAATTGTGAATTCCTCATTAATTGGCAGTTATGTTCAATTGCTCTTATCGTTTTTCTCTTAAAAAAAGATTTTTGGCATTCGTTGCCATCCAAAACTTTTGAAGTAAATTCACTGATGGATCTGGAAATGATCCCCTTATCATGCGGATTATATATTAAAAATATTCAATTTCGTCTTTAATTAGATCTTTGTCTCCAGCAATTTCTGCCTCATTGATTGATTAATATTGGTTCAAACGATTCCCTCCAATATTTTGGATCAATAGCTTTCTTTTTTTGACCTTGTTCTCTTCATTTGTATTGCAATCTAAAACTATAATTTGATTGATTTTCATATCAATCTCATCCAATGTCTTATCTAGTACCTCATCTAAACACCTCACTCCTCAGGACTATCTCAAGAAGACCCAATCCCAACCCAAGTTGCCCAGCTGAAAATCTTCATCTTAAGTAGATGTCTGATGGAACAGGTTCTCTTGCACCACTAGTCAGTTCCATATCAAGGCTGCAAGTCCTTTTCCCAAATTTTGAGTATCTTCTTTGGCGTCATTCACCATATAGAGGTCACATTCATATTTCTGATTATTCAATTCTTTTATTTGCTTCACTAGATGCTCCACATTTGATCTGAATGAACGCAATTTTATGCAATCTACTTCACTTTCCATCTTCAATAAAACTTCTTAGGATAAATCTCCTTCTCCTTTTAATGACGTTACTTTTCTTAGTAACTCATTGCCAAAATTAAAAACATCTTTGACTCCTTCCTTATATGACATCTTGGTTGGCGTATCCTACTCAACTACCCCCTGTAGTGAGCACCAGTTGTTAAGATTTTGAGTTCTTCACCAATCGTAAGTTCCCAGGATGTTTAACTGCACACGTTTGGTATGTGCACTATTTGTGTTGTCTGATAATACAAAAGTCAATTGATAATAGTACTAAGAATATATCTTTAGTTAAATAGATAACCTATTCTGGTCCAACGCTCGACCTGTATTTCTCCTCAAAGCACACCTGATGTCTTCAGTAGGGTATTAAACCCCTATCTGCCTAATTTGATCCACACTCAGATCCTTAGTTTAAACCTTTCCTCTGGTGACATGAAGTTGGCAGCAATTCTGTCTAAGAGCAGCTTCTCTTCTAAGAATCCTTGATCTTTACTGTAAGTCCCAGGGAATGTCCCCTGTTTGTTGATTAAGCTCTTTTCCCATTTCCAAGTAAGAAGGTACCGAAGAGGGTGGCTGTACCCCTCGTTACCCATGGCAACCTCGCCCATGTGATAGACAAGCGCTGGGTAACAGCCCTCCCTCTTTGGATCCCTCCCCTGGTGCCCACACTCAACTCAGCAGAACTAGTACATATAATCTAGGACTTTTGCACCGAGATTGCCAAAATGAAGTCAATTGGTTTAAATTCAAGTGAAAACAAGTCCAATGATTGGATTCCACATAGTCAAAAAGGAATGAAGATTGATTCAATGGCTATAATTGCCAATGGTTTTGATTCAACCAACACTGTGATTGTCAAAATTAGCCCCCCAAAAATCATTAGGATGATCCCCAATGTGCAGATAGTTGCATCAGACACCATCGATGAGGATTTGAAGCTTCCTTTTGGCAAATTGGGCGTTGCAGCTGATGCAACGCTTTTGACCGAATAAATGGCCCAGCAACTGGGCATAGCAGGTTGGGCATCCCAAACCCATTCCCAACCAATTGGGACCACCCTTATGTGGGGTGGCCCTGGGGGATTCCCGCTGCTCGTTGAGCCAAATTCCACTGTGCCAACTGTCAGAAACGAAGTTGAGCCTTAGTCTGGGCATTGAAGGTTGAACCGACAGTGACTCAGCCTACTGCTGAATTCTTTGATGTTGGTTCCCAGTGAACTTATCTTCCCTTATTCCCAAATAGTTCGCCAGTTAGGTCAAAATTGAGTCTCAATCCCATCTTATCCCCACATCAATCGCCACTATTTAATCAGTTGCATTGCACTGAGAAAATTGTTGGTTAATTTTCTTCACTTTCCTCTACAAAAAAATTTGCCTCAAAAATTATTAATTTTGATTTTAATTGATATCCTTCTGGCAATTCAACCATGTCATTACAAACTTTGCCAACAATATACTGGGATCTTATGGCCTTACATCCACCTTCTCCAAGCAAGGATCCGCTTTCTTGTCTCCCCAGTTGAATTAAACCCATCTATCAGTGACCTTGTGAAACCATAACTGTGGAACCACCCCCTGCAGTAAGACCTCCAGTGTCTGGAGCAATCTCCATTTGGTTCGTTCTCAGGTTACTACTAACTATTGCCCTGCACCAACGATTTATTGTTCTCCAAGGCCTGGCTCCATACAACGTCATACATGCGGCAATGCCTCTGGCATTCTGGCTTGCTTTATGGGTGCTTACACATCCCGACTGGCAGGCTGGTCTAAAATTTCTTCTGCTGTTTTCATGACATAATTGACCAGCCATTGTTACCAGCCACTTCCACTTTGCTCTTCAAAATGAGCGTTGCAGTGGTTACTCTCTACCAAATGAACGTGCAATCAGTAGTCTGCTTTTTGTTGTTTGTTTGGTCACTTGCCAATTTTGGGAGCAGTATCTGCTCTACCCTGGAGAGATTTCTTCAGGCCGGCCAAGCTGCGTGGATTACTACATCTCCCTCTCCTAATAGCCTGGAGTAATGTTCATGTGTTTCTTCCCAATAGATAGTAAATCAAGTTCTTGATGCCCTCGCTGAGGTGCTGTTGGGATTTTTGCCCATATTCCCAGCCTACTAGATTACTTGGTATCGCTAGGGGAAAACTCCCTAAGGCGAAGTGAATCAGAAATCAGTTGGCCAAAGTTTCAGAGGAACTATGTTTGGGGGATTTTGAGATATTCGCCTGGTCATATCCATCAGGTATCAATCTGGATGAATACTTAAGATCTCATTGGGTGTATAGGCTGACGAAATAGGGGCATCTGATAGTGATTAACTATCAGGTGTACCAATTGGGATCAGTTGGGTTTCATTGCCGACTGATTGGGAATGAATAGCTCTTGTGAGGCGAGTGATGCCACCTGCAACTAGCAAATCAATTAGTTGGTGAGTGACCTTCCATAATGGGTAATAAGTCCCATTACCTAAGCATGTTGCTAGCCAATTATGGTTGGTTCTTTTGGATTGAGAGGAAAACGTTAGGGACACGTTTTCAGACTCTTTCCATTTGAGGTCTCGAGGATGTCCAATGTTGAAATCTTAGCAAGGATGGGGAAGACCATCGCTGCTGAGACAAGGAAGGGTGATTCAATGGCAACGGCTACTATTTCATCAAAGAGGTGTCAACTGAGGGTTAGACAGCTGAATCCCCCTATTATATAATTCCCTAGGATTTAATATAATTAAAAAAGTAACCTTACAAAAAAGTAGCTTTACAGTGTTTAGCTTTACAGTTATATTATTGATTTGGTGTATAATTAGACTATCAGCTTCTATTGTGTCGTTCTATCTCAAGGATATTTTTGCAGAAGACAATACTTGGAAGACTCTCAGAGAGAAGAATAAAGATCCGAGTGGGGATCTAGAGATAAAGGAACCACAATCAAGGATAGCTGCCAACTGTATGTTGGGCTGAGAGAGACTGTCACTGGGGTATCTTAATGAAGATTGGGTGGACAAGAGTATAGGGAACGAATCCCTATGAGTACGACTTACAGAGTATTTGATTGGAAGTATTGGCCGAGCGTTGGGCTGAATAATAATTCAATCTTGACTACAGATGATAGTCTCCATACTATTATCAATTAATACATTCTATACAATGCAACAAAGTGCACGAGGAAATTGAACCTGTGCAGTAAAAAGGTTACTGGGTTGACAGCCAATAATCAACCTAGAGTAAATTTTTACAAGTTGGTGCTCACTTCAGGGGTAGTTGAGTGAATCTATAATAATGTCGTATAAAGAAGAACTACGCAAGCTGTGGACCAAGATCGCCACTGTGAACTAGAATGCCTTAAACTCAGTGGACCATATGGAGTTTGTGGCCTTGGAAGAACAAGTCGCCAAGGTGGATGAAGAAGTAGAGAGTGTGGCCAACTTTGGGAATGAGTTACTTGGCATAGTAAACTCGTTGAAGAAAGAAGGGGACCTCGTTTGAAAGGTCCTATACTTGAAAATGGAGTGAGAAGTGGATCACGTTCATTTAAAAAAATTTGGGTATGTATATTGAGAAATTAATCAAAGAAGTGGAGGAACTGAAAGCTCACAGATGTGCTTGTGAGCCTGATATGGCCAGCGATGCTGAAGAGAGAAATCCTCGCACAGTACTTGGGAAGTTGAATACCCCATGAAATATGCCACCCACCTTTAATGTCATTTTGGAGATGACGCCTGAAGTCCTCCACAAGTTAGCTGAGTAGCCAAACTGAGAGTATTGGCCTGAAATGACTCGGAGGAATTTAGAGCAACACTGAAATTGCCAACATTCCATTGGTATAATGCCCCAGCATTTTTCCAACTGTTCAACATGACTATGAATGGCTATGGGGATTGTCAAAAGGCGTTGATGGTCATGAACTGCCTGAGCACCGACTGTCAAAACCTAGTGTCACCTCACCTGGAGGGGGACAGCTGGTCATATGTTGAGGCAAAGGCGGCCATAATGAAGGAGTTTGGGAGTCCAACCCACATGTTGAAATGCAAGCAAGAATTTTTGGGTATTTAGTTCCATAAAGATGAGTCTCTTGCTAGCTTCGCGGATTGATTTTACCAGTAGTCGCAAATTTTGGCCATAGCAAACATTTTGGATGACTTTGATGCTAGAATAGCTTTGCAAGTGGCCCTTTGGTCCTATTGCAATTTGCATCAAATGATGTCTTCTGTGTTCGCGATGGAGATAACTACCTCACAAATGGTAGACAACCTGAAGATTTTGGGAGCAACGTTTGATGCCCCCAAATAGAAGTTTCAAGTCCAAACTGGTATGAAATCCAAATCCCACAAAGGGAAATGAAGGAGCAAAGAAGGCTACCAATTGAACCATGTTGGGAAATATTCCTGAAGAATTCAGATGGTTAAGCAAGAAAGAGAAGGTCTGCTATCAGTGTGGCGGAAAAGGACATTTCGCCGTACACTGCAAAAAGCCAAAGGATCAGATTAAGGTGGTCCAGGCCAAGGAGACAGCAGCCGCCAAGGATTGGTAAAAGGTCTCGCTGCCTAGACAAGGAACAGTCTAGTGCAGCGGAGAAACCTGTTCCTCACAATATCATGAATGAAGAAATAGATATTAACAATCTGTTCGTAGATGACGAGCAGGATCAGCTATACCAAGTGGTCAATATGGATGTGAATACCGTGACCAGAGCTGGGGCAAAGAGAATTGACCCTAAGATATTCCAGGAATTTTTGGCCGTACGCCCAACAACTGGCAGAGAAGATTCAAACCGCCAAGAATTCTGATGAGCTATCAGACATCCGTTTAGATGAGGCCAATCTGTCTATCCCCTTGGTGCAATAAAGGAATCATTTCCTGAATTATTGGCACAAATTATTCACACCTAGATTTGGCTAATAACGCCGCCATTCACTCAGTAAATACTATATTATAATACTCCAAGTGTATGTATGTAGATATTCAAGTGAATCAAGTGAGGGTGAGGGCGATTGTCGACAGCAGAGCACCCATCAATATTATGTCAACCAAGCTTGTAAAGAGAATGCTGATCTCGCCAGACTTGGAGCACAAGAGAGAATATGGAAAAGCTTGGCTGAACACCACCATTTGCTGTGGAGCGTATAGTGCACTGCCACTATGATTTGGGTTGTTGGTGGTATCCACTCCAGCAATAGTTTTGGTGAACCAAAACTATGATATCCTGATCAGAACAGAGTTTCTACAGAAGTACGGAGTTAAATGTAACTTAGAGGATAATACGTTGACCATCCTGGGTCAGACGTTACCATTGGTATACCAGAAGAATGGTGAAGCTCCATTAAATTGGAGAAACAACTTCATTAATCTGATATACAATGATGGCATTGTACCAATTTGATACCAATTAGTTGGTAGGAAGTGACGTGAGATGCCAGCGGAAATCCTAAAAAACTGGGGAATTCCACTAAGGATCAAGAAAAAGAGGACCATACCGGCAGGATTGCAGATAATAGCGGACATAGGGTTGACTTTGGAGATTCCTGAGCTGTTTTATGGTGAGGTCAGAAGCCCCTGGAAGAAGTCCAGAGTGGAGCCATGGGTGGCTTCAGGATAATAATGCTGGGCCATGGAAAAATTTGAGTTCTTCTAGCAAATTTGAGCGAAAAACTGATGAAGATCAAGAGGAATCAGATCATTGCATTTATTCATCTGATCCCAATGGTCAAATTGAGACAATTTCACAATTTTGGGTCTCTTGATGAAATGAGATTACCAGCCAGAGTAGCCAAAAGCATCAACCTATTGGTTGATTGGGAGCAGCTCACTGATCTGCCAGAAGGCCATCAGAAGAAAGCTCAAATAATTAAGAAATATTGGGAAGTGCTTGCTCAGGTTTCTACAATTTGGGATGTGCACGAGACATAATCCATAAGGTCGACACCAGGGAAAATCTACCAATAAAGATGAGACTGATCCAAAGATCAAAAACCACCGAAGTGGTAGTGGATATAAGATCAGCAAACTAGTGAAGCATGGGCTTCTAGTTCCGTCGTCAAGCCCCTGGGTGAGTTCAATTTTAATTGTGAAGAAAAAGATGGATTGAACCAGGCGGTGATTGACTACTGGAGGCTGAATAATATTATAAAGAAGGATTTGTATCCCCTACCAAAGATTGACAATGCGCTGGATCATTTAGGAGAAACGAAGTATTTCTCCGTGATGGATCTAATCTCAGGATATTGGCAGATCGACTTGCCAGAGGAAGACCAAGAAAAATGCGCGATTATTACTGTGCAGGGGTTATACCAGCCGACGAGGATGCCCCAGGGTCTCTGCATTGCGCATGCGACGTTCCAGAGGGCCATGGACGCGATATTAAGTGACCTGAAGTTATCAAGAGTCCTGGTATATCTGGACGATATCAACGTGTTCAGTAGAACGTTTACTGACCACCTGCACCATTTGGAATAAGTTTAAAGTGACTGTCCGCGGCTAACCTGAAGATCAAGCCAAGGAAGTGCCACTTCTTCAATAAAGAGTTGGAATACCTGGGATTTATAATCAAATCAAGTGGATTGCAGCCGCAAACTCAGAAGATAGCAGCTATAGAGCATATGGCTGTACCAAAGAGTGTCTGAGACATCCAAGTATTTCTTGGGATGGTCAGATACTATAGAAGATTTATTTGGGACTTCGCCTGAATAGCCGTGTAACGCACTGGCTCCTTCCAATGAGCCACGAATGAGTTCGCAACAGGATCCATGTTAAAGACCATAGGGCTGACAGGACTCCTGATACTACTCTCCTGGTGCGCGCTACAAGATTGGACAAGCACCCCCTGGAAGACAGTTGCAAGTATACTCAACCCCAGCAACATGCCTTGACTCCAAGACAAGGTATAGAGGGAGGCAATAGCCCTCCCAAGCTCACTCTCAAACGCCAATTCTTGTTGATTTAAGACAAACATGGCTGCAGTTAGGCAATATCTTTAAAAAAAAACCCAAATTATAAATATATGAATTTTAGGTTCTTTTATTTAATATTTAGCCAAGTTGATAGAAAACAGAACTGAGGAGCCTCCAGCTCCCAGTTCCTTCCCTATATACACATGCTAAAAGCTAAAATAAGATATAATAGAAGCTTATGGTGCCATTGCCAACTTGAATGATGTTTGGTGTAAACTTTACAGCAGGATCGCGGAATCTTTACTCAATAGTTCCGTGCCAGTTCTGATCCTCAACGGTTCCGCGCCAGTTCCATTTTGAATCCCAATCAAACCGCGAAACTCCCAAGCACCCATTTCATTCCATTCTTGATTCATATCCAAATTGAATCTCGAAACTACCCATTTTACTCGTTTTCCATTTTGTTCCGACTTGGACGCCCATCTTGCTCCTTGGCCTACTCCAAGCTCTGGCCCCTTAGGCGTCCTTGCCAGAACCAACGCCCCTCCTCCTCCATACATACAGACACAGCCTGCCCTGTCTTACCAAAGATCAGGGCAATGTGATGCTGAGGATAGACCTCAACCATCACAAGCCAAGCCTTCATTTCATTTATTAAAGGATCCAAAAAAAGGATTCATATGGAATGAAGAGGCCCAGGACTCCTTTGATGAGTTATGCTGGTATTTGACAGATTCGCCTATTCTGAAAAAACTGAATTTCTATTAGGAGTTTATCATTCAAACAAATGCTTCATTGATGTTGATTGGCGCCATACTGAGCCAAGTAGATGAACTTGGGGATGAGCATCTGGTGGCATATGTGAGCTTGACACTCTCAGCCGCTGAGAGGAACTACACCATGACTGAGCGGGAATGCCTTGCAGTCATATACGCATGCAAGAAGTTTCAGGTGTACGTCCACAGAATGCACTTTAAGGTGGTGATGAACCACTCTTCGCTGCGTTGGCTACATAATCTAAGAGAACTGGAAGGACGACTGGCTCGATGGGCACTTAAGCTTCAGGTTTATGATCATGAGATAGTCCACCTAGTGGGGGCTTCTCATCAAAACGCGAATGGCTTATTGCAGTTTCCAATGGTCTATTTGGTATACCTACAGGCAGATGAACTATTCCAGAGGGTGGTCAAAGGAAGAATTGGGGATGAGTCCTGAGAAATCCAACGTGCGCTTTGAAAAGCAATGGGAAACACCAAGACTATGGATGGACAAGTATTCAAGACAATCAATGGGAAGTGGCTATTATTACCAAAACTGTTGGAAAGAGCGGTGATAGTATAAGCAGCTCACAAGGTTGTCAGGCATGGAGGCTTGAGGAAAACAAACCATATTCACCAGTATTATTACTAGGAATTAATCAACTATGATGTCATGGATCATCTGGCTTGTTGTGTGGAGTGCCAGCTGCACAAACCACACAATAATATAACTGGATACTGACTGGTCCGCCCTGGATTCTTCTGGCACACGGTGTCCATTGAAATGATTAGACCATTAACCATGAGTACTAGGGGAGTCAAATACATCATAGTTGTGATTGACCATCTGACTAGATGGGTCAAAACGAAGACCCTGACAATAAAACCGCTATAAGAACTTCAAGGTTTATCCTAGATCAAGTAGTATAATGTCATGGATGCCCCCTAGTCTTATTGAGTGACAACAGAACGAATTTTATATCTCACGTGATCCTGAGATTGAATAGAAAAAGAGGATCTGAGGAGTCATGTCAATATCTTATTCGCTGGAGATGAATGGACTGTTAGAATGGGTCAATGGAATTCTGGCCATGACGCTGAGGAAGCTGATTGCAGGGAGAACTTCTGCATGGGAACGTACCTCAGTTTAGTGACGTTTGCCTACAACATTAGTCATCATATGGTGATGGGAAAGACGCCGTTTGAATTATTATACAGAAGAAAGGCCGCGTTGCCACTGATTTTATATTTGGTGGTGGAACCTATGTCAGGGATGAGTACCAAACAATACTTGAACCAACTGACAAGTATTTTGATCAATATGCAATCACAAGCATTTGATACAACCATGAAGAAAAGGATATTCGCAAAATTGACGGATGATAAAAACTGGACAGCATTAGAAGAATATTGAATAGGGGAAAAAGTTGCCTATTGTAATATGCATGGTTTTGGATGAAAAAACAAATTAGATGCATTGTGATTGGGTCCATTCAAAGTAATTGCCAAGATGGTGACTTATGCTTACTCCATCAAGAATCTCTTGGATGGAAGAGTTGTAAATTGAGTCCACACTAAGTATCTAAAGCATTGGATTGAGGAAAAAAATGAAAAAGTTCCCAAAGGACTGATGAACCATTAAGTTGGTCATGTCCTGATGATAAGGTTAAGTCCAAAAAAGGACCTCTGAACCAATTTATATGGTTAAGTCCAAAAAAACCTCTGAACCATGGAAAACTGGCAGGTTTAAGTACCCAGGACCCAGTTTGGGGGAATAGATGGACCGCTGAACCGAAATAAGGTCAAGTCCCATAGTTAAAAAGAAGAATAAAGGTAAAGAAATTAATAAAAGATATTGGAAAAAAAGAAAAAATAAGAAAGATTTTAAAATGCATAGATATAAAAGTCAATATATTTTTAGAACTTTTATTTTTATTAATTGTCCTTGGTATGGGGATGATTCCGCCTATGTCGCCTCTTGGGGGAGGGAGGATGGATCACATTAGAAAGAAATAGCCCATCAAAATTGATATGCAATTGGACACTTGCGAGGGTGAGACCTACACTAAACCAAGTTTATTGAGTGGATGTCAAGCCCTGAGAAAAAGCGACTAGGGGAAAGGAAATTGAGATGTCAGAAGATGCCAATCGCAAAACCCCAGAGTGGGGAGGAAAGCAGCAATAAAGAAAGAGGCAATTGGTAAATAATCCTGAGTAATCCTGATATGGCACCAGAGCTGGAAGATTTGTCCTGAGAACCTGCTGATGGGCTTCATCAAGGACACCGGACATGTGGGCCAGCAATGAAGAAGGAATACTTGATGGGGGATGCTGAATAATGCCCCCTATCAACGCCATCAGTGGAAGATACCAATGGGAAGCTCCGGTGAAGAGGTAGTTATGCAGAGAGTTGATTACATCCTGCAAGCGGTGACTACAAGCTTCGCGGAAGCTAAAGCTGAATGAACAGTGGAACCCAGGCGAGGCTGGAAGCTTATGGACCAACTTCAAAGAACTTGGCCAGCAAAGCGAAGAGCATAAGTGGCAGTATCCCAATCAGAAGGTTATCAAGATCAGAGGGATTCAGCGCTAATGTCAAAGCCTTGATGACTTGGGTCCAGAGTTCAGCGTAGGGAGCATGAAGTGTATGCTGTTACCAATTGAGAGCTTGGAGACCAGAACAGCAGTTTGTAAATTTTACTGAGTTGGAAGAGGAACTCAGGGAGCAGGTCCGACCCACCCAGAAACAAATGATCCAGAGCAACCAGCATAATCTCTGGAGCATCTATGATGATGTTTGGAGCATCAGCAAAAGGAGCCGAATCCAGGAGGGTTTTGAAGTCCAACTCTGGAATTGACTGCAGAGGAAGAGTTGGCTGAGTTGTTCAAAATGATGGCCAGCCTGGTTTTGGAATATTTAGTTACTGATTCTAGTAATTTGACAGAAGGACTAGCCGCTTGTGCCAGACTAGGCATATGAGTCCTGGAAGGACTATAAAAGTGGTTCCGTTGAGCACCCCAACTCAATCTGCTGGAAGAGATGGAGGTCTGGATCAGACAGACTATTGAGGAGCTGCTGGTAGCAAGATTTGGAATTTGACATATGAGCTGGACGAGAGGGGGGATATCAGACTTATATAGAAGTTGGCATTATGCACCCTATAATCCATTAGGGCTCCAATTTTTGGGAAATTAATCTCAGGTTTAATGAGATAAGCTCCACAAGGGAAGAATTTGGAATATCTTATGCCAAGAGGTTATGAGCAAAATAACAGGGGCGAATAAGAAATAAGTATTCTTAATTAAGCTGTGAAATGAACATCGATGGCAAGAGTCTCCTGTCTAGGATGAGGAGAAAATCAGGGAATCAAGGATGCTGGATCAAGAATCATGAATATGACAGCAGGTCATATACCCTGACAGGAGGAAAACAAGATCCTGGGACTAATATATTCATGAGTAAATTGATCATCCTGGCACAGCAGAAGGTCATGGGGACTGCACTCTGAGAAGGCGGTAGCGAGGAAGAAGAGGAAGAGCGCCATATGCTGAAGGTCATCCTGAGCAGTGTTGAGTATTGATGAGTGTACTCCGCTTGAACCAATGAAGTATTTGACCAAGTGTCCAAAGCGGTGTTCTCATGCCCCAGTCCTTTTTTCACTGGAAATCTAGGCAAGAGGGGGGATGTGTTGGGATTTTTGCCCATATTCCCAGCCTGCTATATTACCTGGTATTGTTAGGGGAAAATTCCCTTAGGTGAAGTGAATCGGAAATTGGTTGGCCTGAGTTTTGGAGGAACTATGTTTGGGGGATTTTGAGATATTCTCCTGGTCATATCCATCAGGTATCAATCTGGATGAATACTTAAGATCTCATTGGGTGGAGTTGCTGGCGAAATAGGGGCATCTGATAGTGATTAACTATCAGGTGTACCAATTGGGATCAGTTGGGTTTCATTACCGACTGATTGGGAATGAATAGCGAGTTGTGAGGCGAGTGATGCCACCTGCAACTAGCAAATCAATTAGTTGGTGAGTGACCTTCCATAATGGGTAATAGATCCCATTACCTAAGCAGGTTGCTAGCCAATTATGGTTGGTTCTTTTGGATTGAGAGGAAAACGTTAGGGACACTTTTTCTTACTCTTTCTGTTTGAGGTCTTGAGGATGTCCAATGTTGGAATCTTAGCAAGGATGGGGGAAGACCATCGCTGCTGAGACAAGGAAGGGTGATTCAATGGCAACGGCTACTATTTCATCAAAGAGGTGTCAACTGAGGGTTAGACAGCTGAATCCCCTATTTTATAATTCCCTGGGATTTACTATAATAAAAGAGTAACCTTACAAAAAGTAACCTTACAAAAAGTAGCTTTACAGAGGTTAGAGTTTACAGTTATATTTATTGATTCTGTTTATAGTTAGACTATCAGATTCTATTGTGTCTTTCTATCTCAAGGATATTATTGCAGAAGGCAATAATTGGAAGATTCTCAGAGAGAAGAGATAAGATTTAAATGGGGATCTAGAGACAAAGGAACCACAATCCTGGATAGCTGCCAACTGTGTGTTGGGCGAGAGAGACTGTTACCGGGGTATCTTAACAAAAATTGGGTGGACAAGAGTATAGGGAACAAATCCCTATGAGTATGACATACAGAGTATTTAATCGTAAATACTGGCTGAGCGTTGGGCCAAATAATAGTTTAAATTTCAACTATGGATAATAGTCTCCATACTATTATTGATTAATACATTCTATACAATGTGATGAAGTGCACGAGGAAATCAAACCTGTGCAGTAAAAAGGTTATTGGGCTGACAGCCAATAATCAACCTAGAGTAAATTTTTACAGTTGCAAATGCGTTCAGCAATCGCCCTTAACAACGCCGCTGCATTATCTCATGCCCAACAGGGGGTCGCTCTATTGGATGCTGTGGAAGGGGACACCCATTGGTGGGTTATAGGTTATATGCGCTCTTCCTCACAAGTGGGAGATCCTACTTCGCTGATTGCCATCATATTGGCTGCCTTGAGACCCCCGGTGTCATGATCAGACCACCTATTCAGATTGCTCTATACTATGGCTTAAGCCCCTAGCTTAGCTTCTTTAATCTCTACCTTCCGTGAAGTGGCTCCCACACTGTACCTCTCTAATGATATGCTTCAGGATTTTTAGATCAAGGTTGGATTCAGTTTCTGCTCACAACGAGGTTTGTCCCCCTCAAAAGGAACAGTAGATCAATTTTGTGACGTCGAGACTACTATCAATGCTTCCCCTTACAATGCTTTTACTATTAAAAGAAAAACTTTATGATAAATTCCCCAATGATGACGCAGACTTAGTGTCTACCATCGAACCAGTGATAGTCTTGTCTTCTGAGCCCATCACTACTCCTGCGTCAGGGTTGGTTGATCCTGATTCACCTAAAAATGAATCAGTAAAATCCCCGAATGAGGAAGCCGGTTCTTAAGCCCTTGTTCTTCCCATTTTTGCTCCAAGGAAAGCCCCATACCTTCCCCCCAATTTTCCAACCATTTCTTCAGACACAACAGAAACGCCCAAATCTTCCAAAAAAAAACTTTGCTTATTTCTTGTTGCCTATCAAGATTAGTATCAGATCCCACCATGTCTTCTTTGAGGCCCTAGTGGACACCAGAGCCGCGGTTAATTTCATGAGCAACGAGTTAGCCCACCAATTAGAACTGGACATGGACGCAGGTCCATTGGTGATGGTAGCTTCTTTGGCCTCCCAGACATCCTATGTTGTCCATCAGCCAGTACCTTTTTCAGTATACAAGTTTAGCTTCTGTGATTATTTCAGCTATGCCAAACTTGGTAATTCCAGTGATCTTAGGAGTGGGATGGTGGCGCTGACAAAATTTTTAAGATCCACCTGGAGTCTAACTTGTTATCATTCATTAATGATCAACTAAAGGGTGAATTTCCAATGATTGACACTCTTAAGAAAACTAAAGGTCGCAGTTCTATCACTTCCCTCGTCTCTCCTGTGGGCCTACCGTCCAATTTTCCAGAAATTGTAATGCACTAAGTAACTTTGATTCTGAAAAAACGGATCATCCACTTCCTCATAATAAATTTAACTTGGGATTTTGTATAACCGTGCAGTTGGTGAATATAAACTGCCCGTTGTACCCCCATACAGCGGAAGAGGAGGTTGTTCTCAACACTTGGTTGGACAATATGCTGAAAAAAGGGTAGTTGTTTAAGGAGACATCGCCAGTTGCATCTCCCATCATCTTCGCTAAAAAGCTGATGGTTCCCTCCGTCTCTGCATGGATTACAGACATCTAAACTAAGTAACTTTCATGATCCCTACCCCCTGCCTTTGGAGCAAACAATAAGTCAAACAATCGCCTAATCTCATGTGTTCTCCAAGCTGGACCTCATCGATGCCTTTAATCAGATTTAGGTCATGAAAGGACAAGAATGGTTAACAGTGATCTGGATGAAGTGAGGCATTTTCCAATTTCGTATAATGCCCTTTGGGCTAATGAATGCTCCCGCTACATTTCAATGTATGATTGACAGTGTACTGGGTGATCTTCAAATTACTTGTGCGGTCACATATATCAATGACATTCTGGTTCACTCCCTGACTCCCAGACAACACGCTATCAACTTGTAAGCAGTCGTGTCCGCCTTGCATAAGGCAGGCTTATTTGTTAAGCCTTCCAAATGTAAGTTCTATAAGGAGAAGTTACCTTTCTTTGGAACCTCATCCTTAAAGATGGCTATGTGATTCCTCCCAATAAGTTAGACGCTAATAAGTAATGGCCAACCCTGACAACTAAGAAACAATTATAAAGTTTCTTGGAAACCATCATTTTTCTAAAAGAAAATTTTCCCCGGCTCTTTCCCAGCTAGCTGCTCCACTCCACCCCCTCACAGGCAAGAACGTACCATTTTGCTGGATGCCTGAATGCCAGCAGGCGTTCAAATCAATCAAAGAAGTGTTTCTATCCCCTCCCGTCTTATAATATTCAGATCTCACCAATTCATATATAGTTACGTGTGATGCCTCCTTGGTGTCAGTGGGGAAGTGTTGCTCCAAGAGCACGTTGGGTTGTAACATCCAGTCACCTATTTTTCCCAAAAAATTTGCCACTATGGAGCAGTCTTAGGCCATCTATGACAAGGAGTTGGCAGCCGTAGCATGGGCATTAAATCATTGGAGGTATCTGTTACAGGGTTCTCAACATGAGTTAACAGTTTGCATGGATCACCAGGCACTCTTGTATTTTCGTAAACCCCAAAAATTGGCGCACTGGCAAGCATGAACCTATTGGGACTTGTGCAGTTTCAATTTAAAATATGAATTTATAAAAGGTTTGCTTAACGTACTTCCCAATTTTCTCATCTGCAGCCCCACCCACTGTTCCTTGGACCTGGAGGAAGTAGACCTCATTACCATGATTCCTGCCACTCAAATCCTTAATTGTTCCCCCTGTCATCTCTTCCATCGCTCTGGCTCCCAACGCCACACTAGTTGCTCAGGTCTTAGCCAGTCAAATGGCCTGCCCTGAGGGCGTGGAGTTATTTGAGCAATTGTCTCACCAAAATTATAAACACTCTCTCTACTCCTTGAAGGAGGGTCTCATATATTTTTGGTCATGAATTTGTGTTCCCCCTTCCTTCAGAACCAAGGTATTTCGCACACATCACAATCCCCCATGATCTGCCTTCTGGGAAATAAGAGATGCATTGACTTGATCAAGCAGACCTATAATTGGGTGGGTTTAACCAAGGAGGTTCCGGCCTGGATCGCCAATTGTGTTACTTGTTCTTGGGCTAAGTCAGATCACTCTAATAGAAATGGGCTTCTCCACCCCTTACAGCAGGCAGAGGGTCCATGGGCATTGGTGTCCGTGGATTTTATCATTTAACTCCCCTGCTCTAATGGGTTTATAGCGGTGATGGTAGTGGTGGATTGGTTTGCTAAATTTTTCTTTATATTCCTTGTACTTCCATAATTACGCCAGAGGAAACTGCTCGCCTCTTTGTGCACCATGTGTTCTCAATGTTTGGCCTCCCACAGGAGATCATCAGTGACCATGGTTCACAGTTCACAGTGTGGTTCTGGAGTGAACTCTCATCTATTCTAAAAATCTCCCCCTGTCGCTTCACTGTCAAGACTTGTCTCCCAAGGCCCAGTCTGCCACCGGCCCTACACCACTCGCCCCCATATGTGGCTGTACCTACTCTGATTGGTCCTGTCCAAATGGACGGCCTTGCCAGGCACACCATGCCTATGTGCGGTGCACCAGCCTCTGTCACCTCAGACCCCCGGGCAGAGGTGCCCCCAAAACCTCTATCCACTCATGGGGGTCAATGGGCTGAGGTACAGCCAATTGGCCTCTGTCACTAAAGCCACTCTGGCTTGCAACTAGCCAGGGCAAGGCCTCTCCAAAAGGAGCCTGGCACATCCATCCCCTTTCCCTGAAGCACCGCCATCTGCTCTCCCTAAAACTCGCTTCAAATAAATTAAATTTAAATAAAATGGGTTTGGCAAAAAGCGGCCTTTATTGAAAGTGGACTTGGAGTTAGAATAGAATTCCAAAGTGAGGCCCATTGGAGCTGAATTCACTTTGAAATACTTTCAAAAAAGGCTAAATGAATTGTGGGTAATGAGGGGCACAAAACCCTCCAGAATTGATGGCATCCAGGCAACTCAGCAGATAAATGGAGGGGGACCTCAGAACGAACAGCTAAGAAAAATAAATGATTTATTTAATTTATTTCATTATCAACCTGATTAGGAAAATTCTACTCAGAATAACGGAATCTCAATTATCAACACACACAAATCTTATACTTCCCAACCATATGCTATTCATGTATGATCACTGATCGTTACATCCACAGCATGTTTTCCCCAGTCCAACAGACAGACTGAGCGAGTTAACCAAGTCCTTGAACAGTACCTGCGCTGCTATGCTGCAGCCACACAGGACACCTTGGCTAACAACCTACCCCTCGCTCAATTCGCTTATAACAATGGGACTCATGCTTCCATGGGGTTTCTCCCTATGAAGCGACGTTGGGTTATAATCCTTCCTTTTCAGTTGGACCCTGCGTGCGGCCCAAGGTCCAAGCTGCTGCAGATCATGCTAACATATTAGGTCTACTCAATCCTTAGTGTGGTATCACCTCACCAAAGCTATTGAAGACTAAAAGCAGTTTGCAGATCATAAGCAACTCCCAGGTCATGACATAACTGTGGGCTTTTATGTTATGCTTGATACGCATCATTTGCAAATGCAAGTGCCCTCTAATAGATTTGCTATTAAGTGTTCAGGTCCCCATTTTGTAGAGGAAGTCTTGGGTAACGGTGCGTTCCAGTTAAAGCTTTCAGCTCACTGGAAACAGCACCCAATCTTCCACTTACCCAGTTGTCATCCTTTAAGGGCATGGTACCCATGGATCCTGAGCCAATCATTATCAAAAATGTGGAAGAGGCTGAAGTGGAGAATATCCTGGCATCCCATAAGTCCTGTCTGTCCGTTCAATATCTCATGGCTTGAAAAGGATATCTGGCTTTATGAAAAAAGTTGGGTTAAGGCTCGTGATTGTGCCAACTGCATGGAACTGGTCAAAGCGTTTCATGAATCACACCCCAAGCTCCCCGCTCCCCCCCCAAAAAAAATGGCAACTGTAATGGTGATCAAGTTACCCAAGGCGCACAAGAATGTGGCCCTCATGCAGTTTCCGGTGGTGGTTCCCTTCCTTTAGAAAAATGGAAAGGTAATGTGAGTCCTAGGGAACGTCCCCTGTGTGTTGATCGTGATCTTTTCCCATTTCCAATTAAGAAGGTACTGAAGAGGTGGCTGTACCCCTCATTATCCAGGGCGACCTCGCCCGTGTGGTAGACAAGCGCTGGGTAACAGCCCTCCATCTTTAGATCCCTCCCCCAGTGCCCACACTCACCTCAGCAGAACTAGTACATCTAATCAGGGAAATTTGCACCAAGATCGCCAAAATGAAGTCAATCAGTCCAAAATCAAGTGGAAACAAGCCCAATGATCAGATTTCACATAGTCAAAAAGGGATAAAGTCTGATTCATTGGCCATAATCACTGACGGTTTCAATTAGCCCAACACCACAATCATCAAAATTATTTCCCTCACAAAATTGTCAGGATGATCCCCAATGTGCAGGTAGTAGCATAAGAAACCATTGACAAGAGTTCAAAGCTCCCTTCTAGCAAATTGGGCGTTTCAGCCAATGCAACGCTTTTAGCTGAACGAACAGCCCAGCAACTGGGCATAAGTGGGTTTGGCATCCTGAACCCATTCCCAACCAAATTGGGACTGCCCCTACATGGGGTGGCCCTGGGGGATTTCCGCAGCTCATTGGGCAAATGCCATCACACCAACCATCAGAAATGCAGTTGAACCTCAGTTTGGGCGTTTGAGGTCAAACTGACAGCAACTTGGCCTGCTTCCAAATTCTTTGATGTCAGTTTCCAGTAAACGTATCTGCCCCCATTCCCAAATAATTCACCAGTTAGGTTGAAATTGAGGGTCTCAATCCCAGCTTGTCCCTGCATCAATTGACCACTATTAAATCAGCTGCATTGCACTACGAAAATTGTTGGTTAATTTTCTTCACTTTCCTTTACAATAAAATTTGCCTCAAAAAATTATCAATTTTGATTTTATTGATATTCTTCTGGCCGCATTCCTGATGGCATTTCTCTGGTGGCAAATCAGTCCTTATACTGGATGGGTTCTACCAGTACTGATGGTCACTATAGCCCCTACCATCATAGACTGGATTCAGCGAGCTAGATAAACTCTGGAAATTCAACCATGTCATTACAAACTTTGCCAATAATATACTGGGATCTTATGGCCTTACATCCACCTTCTCCAAGCAAGGATCCGCCCCTTGTCTCCCCAGTTGAATTAAACCCATCTATTGGTCACCTTATAGAAACCATACCTGTGGAACCACCCCCTGCAGTAAGACGTCCAGTATCTGGAGCAATCTCCATTTGATTCGTTCTTGGGTTGCTACTCACTATTGCACTGCTCCAACAATTTTATTATTTCTAATGCCTGACTCCATACGTCATATGTGCGGCAATGCCTCTGGCATTCTGGCTTACTTTCTGGGTGCTTACGCATCCCAACTGGCAGGCCAGTTTAAACTTCTTCTGCCGTTTTCATGACACTTACTCTTTATCCTACTAAATAGTCTCCAATTAAAGCACACAGCAATAGTTTTCTGAAGATGAATAGAACCAAAAATCAATAATGAGTTCTGTTTTTTCTCCTTTTTTCATTGTGAAAAATCAGAGTAATTTATAGAGAATATTTGGCGGCCAACCCTCAGTTGGTGCCTCAGCCATGAAAAGGAAGCTGTTTCCATTAAATTTCCCTTCATCATCTCACCAGCGATGGTCTTCTCCATCTGGTTAGGACACCTTCATCAGACCTCCTCAAGACCTAAAATGAAAAGAGTTAGTAAACTTGTCTCTAACATTTTTCACTTGATCCCAGTGAACCAACCATATTTGTCAAGCAACCTGCTTAGGTAATGGAACTTGTTACCCATTATGGCAGTTCACAAACCAACTGATCAAGACACTAGTTGAAGTTGGCATCACTCACCTCGCAACTTGATCCTTAACTTTTCGATCAGTTTTGATGAAACATGACTGATCCCAATTGGTTACCTGATAGTTAATCATCAATCAACTATCAGATGCCCCACTTTGTCAGCTACTCTGCCCAATAAGATATTGAGCATTAACCTGGATTGATCCCTGATGGTCCCTGGAGAGTTACCTAAAAATCCCCCAAACATTTTTACCTTGAAATTTAAGTCAACTAATATCCAATTCACTTGCCATAGGAAACTATCCCCTAGTGACCCATAGTAATCTAGATGGCTGGAAATGTGGGCAAAAATCCCAACAATATGTCACACCCCAAAGCTCCTCAACCTCCTCTTAAGTTCACTGCAATTATGGCCATCAAAATCCCTAAGGCCTATAGTATTGTTGCATTGGCTCAGTTCCCTAGCGGCGGTTCTTCATCCCTTCTTAAAGGGAAGGGTAATGTAAGCATTGGAAAGGAACCACTATACTTGGATCAGGAGTAATTCCCATTTTACTCAAAAAAGGGGCGGAGGCCAGCACCTGTGCCTCTCACCACCCAGGGTGATATAACCCATGTGGTGGATGAGATGTGGGTCACGATGTACCCCCTGGAGTTGCTGTGCCTCTCCCAGCGTTATCCTCCGCCAAGCTGGTGGAAAACAATTTGATGGGTTTGCAAGGAGTTGGTACATTTGTGCAAAAAACCACAAACCCACCGAGATCCTGCCATTGTTTCAATATCACACCTGCCTCCAACAGGTATGGGGGTGATCAACCCCTTCCCCACAAAATGGGTCCAGCCTTATGTGGCTTGGCCCTGGGAGCAACCTGCTTTATGCCCAAAACGTCGCCGCCATAGGAAATGCATATGCATGACAAAAAAATTATATTTTAGTACCAATCCCAAAAAAAATTTTGGATAAACAGTCTGGACTCATGTCAGCTGAAAATTAGCTTTAGGAACCCAATCTGACAGCTTAGTTCAAATTTATTTCTGATGGTAGTTAAGCAAATGATGCAATATTCCCCAGCGAGCATATAAGCAGTGGTCCCCAACAGGTACCATGTCGCTCCATTTTCTTATTTTACTATCTATATCTCAAATAAAAATATGTAGTAAACAAAATAAAACCCAAATTTTGGTCTTTAATGATTATTTATATTAAGTTAGATGCTCCCGCTTTTAGGAACCCCCATCTGGTCTTCTTGGCTGGCAATTTTCATCTTTAACACGTCATTTTGGACAGTTGTACCCGCGGCATTATGGATTGGGTTTTGGATGTTAACTCACCCGGAGTTACAGACCAATCTAAACATTATTATCAGCACGCTCTATGACAACCAATACCTTGGATGATGTGATACCTGCGGTGGTATCCACTTTTTCCTTCAGCCACACCCTTTTGTTTTATTAACAAGGAATTAAGAGACACTTCAAATCAATCCTTAAATATTGTGGAGTTTATTATGGAGCTTCTCAAACCCAAAGCACGTCACACCTCAACAATAGGGGTTTGTGACCCCATATCCACGCTGTTAGGAAAAATCTGAACTCTCAACCCAAACATGATCCATGTCCCTATTTTGGATATTACAATCATAAGAAAAGTCAATTCTGTAATCAGAAATCAGTTGAGTTGAAAAAGAGGCGTCAGACTAGGGCGTGAGGCTCCCTAAGCTGACAAATCTATGCCTTAACAATTTTATCAGAATAATTCATCAGCCAGATGTTTTTTGTGCCTGAACCAGATGGGTTTGCCATCCCCTGATACTCTTGTTAAAACTATAGTAAGACATTTATCTTATTCTTTCTTAGGTAAACCCCCTAATTTCCATCAAGTTTTTAATGACCAATGCTATTTATTCTACCTCTAACTTTAGCTCTGATTTTACTCAAATAGAAGAAATGGTGCATAAAATAAAAGTCCTGGCTATCATTTAAACCAGTTCTTCTATTTAAAGATCTCCTCGCCTGATGAATTGCATTAAGGTTCCCCAATTGTAACCACACCTTAGAATCTGGAATAGTGGGACCCTCATGCACCTGATCTCTTGTCACCTATTTGCCGTTACCAGTTTGGTTTGAGTCTCTTGTGGTGTTGGACCAGCAATTTCCCTAAATAATGTTAATTATACTTTGCTTATCAGCATGAAGTTATTATTCAATTTTAACAATAAGATAAGCCATAAAGACCTGTAGTTCTCCATTCTGGGGTATCACTTTCCACTCATCTAGTATTTGCCTAAGGAAAAAGGGAAGAAAATCACCAAAGTTGCCTTATGTATAGCTCAAGTCTATTAAGAGATAATATATATTGAGTAATGAGACTAAAGGTTAAGCTGCCTCCTTCCACCGTTAGTGATCTCAGGGAAATGTACGCTTTCCATGTAAATAAGGTTGTCAATTCCCCTAATTCCTAGGTATTGGTGAAACTAAGAATAAGTTAACATATCGTCAATTTAATCGTTGGAGATTTATGGAAAGCCTAATCCATAAATACTTAAACCTCTGGTTTAACTGGGTATCCTTGACCATTTGTATATTGGTCTCATTAAAATATTGTTGGCCAAATTCAATGCTCAACTTATGAATATGACTTGTAACCACCCATAAACTTATGTCTGCACCCTACCAATAAATTAAATTGATTCCATTATGGCTGTAGATTCCTACCTTACTTGTACTTGATGAACCCTTATCATAGACCAAGTAGAAGTACAATCACTGATTTATCTACCAGTGAACAACAAAAATTGGCGGAGTCCTTGATTGAGGTATATGCCAATATATTTTCTAAGAGCCCTAATGAGTTTAGTAATGAAAGGGGTTAGCACAAGGTGCAAACTGGTGATTCTCGGCCCATCTGGAACAGGTCCTACCAGAATTCCAAGGTCAAAGAGACCCAGGTGGCCAAGGAGTTAATAAGGCTATTGAAGACTGGTCTTCTAAACCTTTCTCAGAGCTCATGAGCTTCTCCTTTTTCTCTGGTCCATAAGAAAGGCGGAGGCCATCATGTTGTGACAGACTATATATTATTGAATGTGGTCGCCTGGAAAACTAGCTACCCTCTGCCCCCTGTCAATGATTCTATACAGCCTCTAGTGACATCTCATTTTCTTAGCCAAGGATCTAGCCAGCGGATATTGGTAGATCAAATTTGCACTAGAGGACAGGGAAAATGAGCACAAATCTCCAGCAAAGGTTAATTCAAGCTGACTCATTTTCCTCGGGGTTGTATAACGCCCTGTGACCTTTCAGCAGGTGATATCTGGCATTCTCAGAAATCTTAAAATGTCTTTTGTAATAGTTTATTTGGAAGACGTTACCATATTCTCCTGAACCTTCAATGAATATCTACAGCACTTACAAGAAGTTTATTGATCAAATGAGGGAATCATCTATGAAGCTGAAACCCATAAAATGTAATTTTATAGTAAGAGATGGAATCTATGGGCTGTAAGGTTGTGCGAAAGGAATCTCTTGCTACCTAATAAGGTCGTTGCAAACCAGGTGTCTTGACCAGATAGACTATGTGATGTTCAATTTTTTAAAAATAGTCAGTTAATATCTACAATTTATTCCTCTTTTTTAAAGAGTTATCTGAGCCCTTGGTAAATCATTCCATAAAGAGGTTCCATTTCACTGGGAGTAATCCTCAACAAGCCTTTAATTCCCTGAGGTTTGCTTTAATGATTGGTCCCAGATCAATTCACCCTGAATTTAATAAACCTTTCTTATTGTTCACAGATGCAAGCAATCTGTGGTCAGAGCTAAACTGTCTCAACTAAACTCTAATCAGGATGAACACCTTATCACTTAATTTAGTATAACTCTGTTTAATGTGGAAAGGAAATATATTGTTAAAGAACAGGAGTGCTTGGCTATGCTGTTTTCCATCAAACATTTACACCCATACCTATATATGGAAAGTACTTCACAATTATAACAAATCATGCATCATTGATATGGTTGCACAAATGAAAGATCCCAATTAGAATATTGTGATATAATCCCTTAAGTTGCAAAACTTAAATTTTCATACTGTTTATCAAGCTGGGGTTTTCCATTGAAATGCTGATGAGATATCGCACTTACTAATACCTACCTTACATGTGTTCTAAGATCAGTTTAAGAATTAATAGAAGACAAAGATGTGGAGTTGAAAAGCCCCAGAAATTCAAGAGATGATAAGACAAATGATGGATAAGACCCAAAATAAGTAAGGATTACTCTATATTTGAGTTGTGAGAGCTTGGTTACCTTATGTCAGCCTTTTGGCTGAACCTCGACTGTTATGGAGGCACAGAACACTGTGGGACATGGCGCGCTATGGAAAATCTACCAGTGGCTTAAAGAACAACTTACTGAGAAGCCATGCTAAATTCCATTCATGATTTCTTTACATCCATCTTCATTTGTGCTAACCTAGGCCATTTAACCCAATTTATTGATACCAAGTAGTTGGTCTAACCTCACTTTATATTAACGTCAGCATTAATGTCATTGACCTTCTGCCTATTCTATGTATGGACACCACTATATTATTCTAGCTATAAATTATTTCACAAAGTGTGCTAAGGCCATATAAGTGGTCTCTGCCACAGCTAAGGCCACTGCCTCATTTATACTGATAAGTTTTACCTGGAATGCAGCCCCAAAAGTCCTCCTTACCAATAATGAAATGAATTTCATATCCCATGTTGTGACCAAACTTAATTCACAATGTGAACTTCTCAATACTTCATCGCCCCCTGCCAATAAATTGATATTACTGGAAAATAAGTCACCTATCTGGAGGATCATATCTATGAGTTTAGGGGAGCCTTGAGATTGTGCAATAGATATGTAAAAACCTTGAATTGCTAGTGAATAGGGAATTACTAAGCGGAAGGGGTGAAACAAAATAAGAATATCACAGATTGAGAGTTGAGCGTGAGAATGAGAAGGTGGAGGTCTTTTACAAAGATAGAGGGAAGTAGGAAAGGGTTAACGGAAGTAGCTGTTAGTTTAATATTAAATAAATTGGTATTGTCAGGGCAGTAGCTCCTTATTAAGTACTTTATTAATATTAATCATTGAGGGCCAGCAATCATCATATCGCTTGTCTGTTGCTCAGCGTGTTATTACCCTGTGCAACCAGTTTGGCGGAATCAACCAAATCCGCCAAAAGTAACACCCCATATCTTCCTTCCACTAATTGTGCCAAAGAGCGAGCTAATGGTACCCTCATCTCTATCCTCAACAAATGGCTCAAACTGAACTGAATCAATGGAACTAATACCTTCATTTGGGCCATAATGGCTTACTGAGTAATCTATCACTGAAATTTAAGGATTTACCTATTCAAGGCCCTCTACAATCAGATACTATTGTTACCTTCCAGTGTCCTACCCATTTTGGAAACATCCACAAGCAATACCACTAATCTAGCTATGTGTACTGGTGGAAGAGATATTCAGATTTCAGGATTTAGTACTCAAAATTCATAAAAACTATTACCAGAAAAAGGTTTGATCAAGCCAATTCCAAGAAGCCACTTTTCATAAAACACACCATGAGTATGCTGGAGAACAATTCCTCGCTCTCTGGAAGGAACCTCGCCAGTATAACAACACCTTTAAATCTAAGAATATGAGATCAAGTTGCGTAAAAGAGAAATTAACCTTTTTTTATAGATGACATTGTCCCAAAGAATTTTCTGGTCAGTTGGGACGATGTCATACATAATATACTGACAACTGACAATGAAGAGTTTTTCAGTATGAAGACAACGCCAATGATCTGACAATGACTATGAAATCAACCCCTTTTAATCCTTCAGGGGTCCAAAATTACTTAAAGAGTACTGATGATGAAGAAATGACGAGGAATATATCTTTTTTCTTTGATCATTATTTTGATCAAACTTAAAGTTTAAACAGTTTTTAATTTTGACCACCTTTTTCCCATGCCAAACCTAGCCTATGTCAATTAGATTGACGCCTGCCGCCCCCACATGAGGCAGCGGTGAGCCGCTTCCTTAAATTTATTGGCTGCACCAAAATTCCCCTGGGCTAGTCACTACCCCACAAACACTTCAGGCTGCTACGTCCGTAACGGGACCAGGCCTACCACCCTGCACACTCCCAGGACGTTCTCAGAAGTCCCTGAAGTTCTCTCTCAGAGCAACCTGTATTTTTCCTTCAGGTAGAGTATGGGAACCTCTTCCTCTACACAAGTGAAGCCATCATCAAGATGTCCACGGCAGTTTACAAACCCCCATATTTATAGATTTCCGCCCCTTTAAGGGGTACTTTGATCTTGGCTTCCCATGTGAAGTCCACATATGGTGGCAGCACAGCTGCCTTTAACAAAAAAAAATGCAATAGTAACAGCTATCAGAACTCACTTGCTAGACGAGGCCACACTGTAGTCTAGTTTTCCGGCTTTTCTTCCTACCTCTCCCCCAAACACCTCCATCACGATCTCATGGATGGCTTGGCTGCCTATGGCGCTGACCCCATGCTGCAGCTCGTGGTTCTAATGGTGCCAATTGTCTCGCTGTGCCTTACACGTTTGTGAAAATCTTCCCCTTCTGTCACAACACTGCCTCATGATACCCCCTGCGCTTTGATCAGATCTGCTTGATCATCCCTTCTAAGAACACGTCTAAGCAGCACCATTTGCCTCTAGTGCTTTTCTCCCAGCAAATAAAGAGCAAGTGCCCAGCGCTTAACGCCAAAGCTGCTTATGCCACTCCTCCCCCTGGTATAAGCCCCACTTCTGATTTTACTAATTTTTTACTTGAGGATTGTTCCTCCCTCCCCACCATCAACTGCCACAGGTGCTGCTCCCTCCTCTCCGCCCACTCAAGATTCTACCACCAGAACCATCCCTGAGCATATGGCTGCTCAAGTGCTTGCAGATTTGTCATGATATAATGTAAGCTGCTAATCAGCAGCTGCCATCCCACCTACTCCTGTTGGTGGCCTAACGCTGGTCGTGTCACTACCTTTTGAGGATTTTCAAATGGATTGGTGACGCAGACCACTCTACAGAATTAATCCCAACTTCACTAGTCTAATTTATCGCACAACCCTCAATTTGGCTCCCAACCGCCATTTCTGTCCTCATAATTGATTCTAAACTTACAAAAATATTCATTTAAAAGGCCATTGTTGTATCGCTGCCCCCCCAACTCCCTCCCCCGCCAAGCCCTCCATATGTCAATTAAGCCACTTTGCAAAAATTTTCCTATACCTAAATTTCCTATAGAGTTCCCAAGGACTCCAAATTTGATATTGAAGAGCTAGCATTTGCATCTGGCTACATATGCGTCATTAAATAAGATCTTAATTTAAGACCACAACTACCTTAAACCACCAACACATTATTTCTTTCACTTGTGTGCCTATACTTATAACCTTTTGTCAAGTACCACTTTGCCAATATTTGAGGTGATGAACTCACTGGCCTCATTGATGAGGAGAACCATTCCACTTTCTCCTTCTGCCACAAGCTGATGATGCTCCAACTTTTTTTTGTCTGCCTTTTCTCACTATCTGAAGCTGTATCCAGACAAAAATCACCCTGATCCCTCTTTCTCTTCTAATATGAATGCTTAGGCTAACATTGCAGCGCTCTGCTAGTTTTTTTCATTTTATCTATAATCCCTTTTTTGGCACAGAGCAAATAAAAATGCATAAAGGACCCTCCCTCTTGGGTTTGGCACCACTAGTACTAAAAAAGAAGAAATGACCAAGCTGAATTACCATAATGGAAGATATAGAACTTTCTGTCCAAATATTGCCCAAAAAGGCACTCATTCAATAATGAGAGTCAACTGAAAGCCTGAAGCGAGATGCATTGAATCAGCGCTATCAACTGAATTTTTACTAAAGCGGCATATTACCAGTTTGGCATTAAAGCAATAATTAGAAGAGGTACTACCACCCAGACCCAGAAGCAGGTATTGAGAAATGGGCCACTAAAAAACCTGATTCAGGTATGTCCACCATGATATTGAGCTCATGGATTGATGTGTTGAACAAAATGGATGTTGCCACCAAGGTAGAAATCAATAAGAGACTTATTAGATCTGTGAAGCCCCTGCAATATTGCAGACTTACTCTCAATTATTTTATATTTTACATTCATTTTATATCTCGATTTATATAAGAAGTATAAAAATACTTCAATTTTATTCTAAATTGAAAATCCTTTACCAAAAAACCTTAGGTTCATCCTTGTTTTCTACTTGATTTAGGTTTAAGTAAAAAGATTCCAGTAATCAGTCTGTGATTTAAAGAATAAGACACTATTTATTAGAATACCTTGAGTTGCTGAGGATTCCAGGGAAGAGGTTGGTCAAGGTTTACGTTGTCTTGTGTTAGGGCAACATATTGAAGTTATGTTTAATAATGGCAAGCAAAATACCACCAGCAGGGTGATGAACAGTTCCAATGATCAAACGATGCTACATTGGGTAGCATAAGAAGATGATTTACACAGTGAAGAACGCCATGATCCTTCAGAAGGTTGTCTGGTGTCTAATCTGTGTGGAACAGAACCCCTCTACAGCAAATCAGTTAGTTAAGTTAAGCGAGCAAGTGCTTATGAGACAACTTTCCTAATGCCTGAGTATCAATTGGAAGCTTATTGCTATTCTATTATCACCACCTAGATGTAGAGTTCATAAACTTGATTTATATGGTCTAGCCCCTATCATGTAATGTAGTAATGCAGACCTAAAGATTATATTGCCTTAGTCAAGTCTGGGACTGTTTTTGATTGAGTCCTCAGGAGAACCATAAAAAGCTTTGAACCCCCTCTACAAGGTCTTGAGGATGTATTTCTTTAAAAGCCAAGTTTAAGTTATTTTGGACACTAATTGACCTTTAAATGAGGCTGACAATGATTGTTGGAAACTACCATCTGACGAATCTTCTGATCCATCCATCATCTCTAAAGATACAAAGGGCATAATAAAATCTATAGCTCCCTCATGAGTACAAAAGAGTCTACCCAGTCATAAACCAAGCACAATGTTCCCTCAAGTATTAAGAAAGATTTTGCCAATCAAAATGATCATTGTCCTCATCAAGAGAACTTCCTTTCAAATATCATAAAAAACATATTTTTAAATAAATAAAGTACGTTTTAATATAACTTTCTTATTTAAATAATGACAAAGTACATTTTCCCTAGTAAAAGATCATTCCAGTAGAAGCCTCTGGTGCTAATTGAATTAATAACCATTTTAGTACTTATATTATTCAGCCAATAATTTCCAGAAATTCCAAAAAAGTACAAAATGGCAAAGTCAGTTCCTGGAATACCTGAGTGGTGAAGTTGAGTTCATTATCTGAAAGTAATATTTGTGGACATCTAAGCTGAGTGAGAACAGATCTAGTAGAAAAAAGTTTCTAGCCTTCACAGTTGCAGCTGAAATGGATATTGCCTTTAACATTTGAATAAGTGTTCTACAGCAGATAAGATATACTTAAGCTCATGAAAACCAGTGGGCAAGGGGCCCACCACACAATACTGACATCATTAAAAGGTATCATTGAAGCCACAAATTAATGCTATACTGAGAGCTGGTCAGATCATGTGTACAACAAGTCAAATAGGCCTCTGATACTTCTTAGATGATCTTAACCATACAAAGCCATTAACATTTTCTCAACCACTTGTAAGTCTACTTCACCACTTAGTTTTCTTAGTTGAATGTTCTTTAAGGGTGCTTTAGTACAGGAAGATGGGCGTATGCAAGGGAGTCACTTTTCTTCAATTTTCTTGTATAGTATCCCCTCTTTGATCTGAATTCCATCATTCATGTTACACAAATCAGTTTAGGCCTCAGATGTTTCTATATACCACCGTTTTGGACTAGTCAATTCAATTTTATAATCAGTCCTATTCAGATGTTAAGAAAGCTAGTACCACCATTCTTAAGATCTATAAGCATCTTGATGAATCACATCTGTGCAATGAACAATGTAAAGTCATATTTCTGCAATTGTAGCACCTATCTCGCTAATGTCCATCTGGGTCCTTCATTTTTTTGTAACCACTGGAGTGATGCATGGTTGGTATGGTCAAAAAGTGAGTTCCATTATATGCAGGAAAAAGTGTTTAATCACCAGTATCACCGGTAGGCAATTGCGTTTGATAGCGCTATAGTTTCATTTGGCCTTACTCAAAGTCTTGCTTTAGTATGCCACAGGATTGTCAACTTGATTTTCATTGTGCTGTGCTAAAATAACCACAACTTCCACATTGCTGGAATCACTGAACAACATAGAATGACAATTGATCCAAGAATGAACTAGTTTAGGCTTCATACAGAGGTGTTATTCTCAGCATACTAAGACCTGTTCTGTCTCAAGTCGCCATTTGAAGGGGATGCCTTTTTTGAAGAAGTTAGATAAGAGGTAAAGCTAGATTAGAAAGCTGAAATATAACTTGGTGACAATAATCACTATGCCTAGGAATACTTGGGTATTTCTAAGGCTTTGATGGCTTGTCATTCTCTTGATTGCTATAAACTTGTCAGAAATGGGTTAAATATCTTGCTTTAAGACCCTGTGCTCAAGAAATTCTATCTCAGATCAGAAGACAGAACGTTTTGAAGGCTTGAGCTTGATAGAGGATCTTTAAGAGACACGTGAAGTCTTCCAGAGAGGTGTTCCAAATCGCCTTTAAAGGTTTTTGAAAGTACATTACCGTTGTAGAGGTAGACAAGAACACAGGGCATTTGTATTTCCCAGGATCCCATCCATGGCGCGTTGAAAGGTGGTAGGCGCATTAGAAGGATCTTGGGAGAAACTTGGTTGTCTCTAATAGCCATTCATTAGTGTTAGAATTCTCAATAGTTTAAATAAAGCCTCAACTTGGGCTTCCAACATATTATATACCTAAGGTGTTCTTGACTTATATTTAATATAATTAATTTATTAATAGATGCTTTGTCAGTCCAGAAACAAAAAAATTAACTTTTAAGTTATCTACAATCAACTAAATCTGAGTAATATTCTTAAACTCCTTGATGACAAATTTGGGATAAATTGCCATCAAAGCGCTCCACCAGTCAATACTTCAGGCTGATATTCCCTATCTTGACTATTATTCTTTCCTGTAGAGAAAGCATCCCTAAATCAGTTTTATTTGTTCTTTAACTTTTCCTTAACTTACAAGTACCTTTATTTTTTATCAATAGTGGTGCCAACCCAAAAGGGAGCTGCCACGCATTTTTGTTTGCAAAAGGGCCAAACAAAGGGATAAACATAAATTAAAATTCTATAATGGCACCTCAGCTAACAGCCTGGGAAACCATATCAGAAGGCGAGGAAGCTTTAGGAAACTTTTGTCCAGCGCCCGTTTTAGCTGGTGGACTATGGTGGACAGCATTGGAGTAAGAGTATCAGTGACATGTGGCATAAGGAGATATAATTGTGGGTTTTCTTTGTTAATGAGGCCAGCGGTGTCCATTGCCTCAACGTATTGAGAAAATTGATGCTCAGCAAAAGTGATGAGAGCAGGCACAAAAGTGAATGACTTGATGCGCTGGTGGGTTTGGTGTTAATTGGGGTCAAACATAGAAGTTTTTTCTGCATCAATGCAAATGCATCTCACTCCAAAAGTGAGCCCGAAATTTTTTATCTTGCATTCATATCAAAATCATGGCGAAAATTTGGGATGGGAATACTCTCAACAATGGGTTCCATCGCCCCACGGAGATTGTGGCAGAGGAGGGTGTTGGCCAGAGCAGCAGCTGCTTCTACCGCCATTTTTGTATATTTTTATAATTAAGGAAACCGTTTTCATATTGAAAATTGCGGGATGCAAATTGGGAAATTTTACAAAAGATCCTCTAAAGCAAAATCTGGCTTGACATTAAGTGGCCGTTTGCTGTTGTCAAGCTTACAAGTACCTTTATCCTTTTTCTACTTCCCTTTGTCCTCTAATAGATTAAAATAATCTTTCCTAAACTATTTCAGTTCCAAAAGAGCTTTTGCTGATTGTTCTTCCTATCACTTATTTTATTAACACCTTTTAAGGTGAAAATTTATTTACTTAATAAAATAGCTTATCATGCTCTTCCTTAATTTTAGGTTATTTTCAGTAAGTTCAATTTTCGTGGGATATCTGAACCTGTTTAAGTTAAGTCCCACTTACTTTCTATCAATCATCCACCTTAGCTATCTTCAAAGTACCATCCTTTAAACTCTATAAGTCCCAACAAAACTGGTGATCGCTGCCAGGTCCCATTCCAAGCTGCAACCAGAGCTTAATAACCTCTCTTAGGATAAACTCTTCCCTAAAATGTAAAAACTCTACAAAGATTTAAAAAATATAAAGCTTACCTATGAGCTTACCTTCAAACAAGCTTAAACTTAAAGAGATTTAATCTGGAATATAAAAATCCTATTCAAGGCGCTACTCAATGAGCTAAAAAATATAATAAAAAGGGACATGCTTAATAAACTTGGGTCAATGATTAAACTTTTTCTATAACCTAAAAATATTTAATAGGAGATCATTTAAGGATGCTGCCTGGTATCTCAGACTAGTTGAAGCCAGAGCTCAAAAAATGATCAGGTGGAAAAAGATATTAATGAAGTCCAAACATTTATTGAAGAGACTGAAAATGACTATTTCCAGAGCTCAACCTAAATAAAGAAAACACGCCTTCAGCATTTTCTTATAATTGAATTAGCTAAAAAATTTAATTGAACTTAAGCTTATTCCAAATGACAAATCAGATGCTAAAAGTTAACTTTTATGAAAATTTTGTTTTATTTCTGGCGGCTAAGCTACATAATATTGACAAGTAAAATGAAGCTTCTGAACTAATTGCTGCAGCGCAAAATATTGTTTTCTTCAGCTGAAATTGCCAAAATTCCTAAAATTTGCTCAGACCAGCTGAGCCAAGTGCCCTTATTACCAAATCGCCCTGCCATGTTTACATGACTTAATTGAGGTATCAACAGCCAAGGCAAGGCTAGGTGACAGGAGGCCCAAAAGGTCAAGCTGTAGGTCCTTCCTGACCTAAAGCATGCCTTAATTAACGCTGGATGCAGTCCAGATATGCCCAGGTTGGTCCAAGTGAAGCGCATAACGCCCAGCCCCATGTTACAGCATTGGCTTTAAAATGGACGAGGTACCTTATTAACCATGATGGCTCAGTTCAGTTGTTAGGAAACTGGGTTTTAAAAACCATTCAATTTTCAAGATTTCTAACTCAGGTCGGCCTTGCCTTCAATCAATAGCATGAGTTTGAACCATTTCTAGCTATAGTACCCTGCCCAATGGAAGCATGTGTTTATTGGTGCACCTGGGAATTAGCACCGCTTCCACCAATCAATGGTTTCCCCAATATTGCTTGAATATGATTCTTTGAGACCAAACTTCCTCATTGGTTGTCTTCCCTTAATAAAAATCATGTTAGTTCACATTTTTTATGTTATCTTAATTTAAATTGTGCATGGACCTCTTCAGGAAGGTCTTTAACAAACTAAGCCATTAAATTTGCAGAAAATTAATGATTTAAGCTTGTGCACCTTTGGGCCGCCCTGGTTCCCTCTCGAATAAGGCGCCCAAGCCCTCCTGCCCAGATCACCGCTTGGATATGGACTCCACTTTGGGATCCACCCAAGTCTTGGTTTTCGCTCGCCTTTTATTAATGTATGCTTTGCTGAACACCCTTTCCCTGTGTATCTTTAGCTCTAGCACCCTTTGCGGGGATGTCTTCCCAATAAAACTGATGACTAGTTCCTTAGCGTTGTGGAAGTGTATCATGCACACCTCACTGGGATGGAAAGTTATAGACACTCTCCTGATACGCTTTCTCCTATCACTTTAAATCTATTCTAACCTTTTATTTAGTTTGATATTTGTTATAAAATTGGCATTATCATTGATATACGCCATAAGCAATTTTGCGCAGGGTTTGACCCACTGAGCAATAGGACTAATGATATGAGGATCATTGCCATTGGAACAACAGAAATAAACTTATTTAATAAATATGGAGCAATTGCTCCCACTATACTCTTTTTATTTAATATAATAACTACTGCAGATCCTTGATGTTCCGCTAGCAAAAAACTATTAACAACCAGCCCCCTCTTTATCATCTCATCTCATCTAAATTGTAGCAACTTTTGGATGATACTGCTTTATGATTTAGTAATTTAATTCGCCATAGCTCATTGGTTCTAGCAACTCCTCATTTGTTAATTTCATGATAACCTAATTTGAAGTGATTTCCCAACAACCCTAATATCGCCTCACCTCAAGGCGCTCAGTTAATTGTTAATCATATTAAACTCAGCGGATCCTATCCATTCTGCCATAATGACTTAGGGTTGATCATCCAGTCATATCAGAATCATGACAATATCTTTCACTAATTTTTACTAATAATTTAGGATTTCCAGTCAATATCATAGAATTAAAATTTCTTAACAAATCTCAATACAATTTAAAAGATTTTAAAAGGCTTCCTCACTACCGCCTTGAAATAGTAGTTTAAAATAATGTTCAAATTCTACTATCCTCGCCTACCTGCTCAATAAATTTTTTCTTGAAAGCCTAAAGATTTTTCTGTCAAATTTTAGCTTCATATATTTCCTCATCCTTAACCTCACGCTGCCCCATCACTGACATGTGCTCCATTTCCAATAGAGTGGCTATTGACGCTACCAGGCCCCAATTGCCTCAATACTAACAGCAATAAGTTCAGACTGTCCACCATATTCTTTTTGCTTGTCCTTGACGTCTAACCCAATGGGACAATCATTTGCTTAATTATTGAGCCTTCCCATGATTGCAAGCTCACCCTTGGCATTTCAAGGAGGATGGTTAGGTTTCTCCCTTCAATGTATCACTTTCTTTTTTCATTTTCTAATTTCAACCATCAGGCTGGTGCCCTCAACTGTTGTGGTGAGAACTTATACCTCAATATAAAATGTCACCATTAAACTTGTTTCTGCCTCTAAGCCTTAACCAAAATCCTTAGATCCTCCTAACCAACCCTTCCGTCCTAACGCCAATACTAAAGTTACCTTTTTTATGTTGTTTGAATTAAAACCCCTTTAGATCTCTGCCTCTTCAAGATTAAGGATTTCAAGGTAAACATAATTTGTATTTAAAAGTCTCTCTGCCACACCACCAAATGCCTATACACCCTCTCTTCATGTTCACCAGGCTAAGGTTTCTCCCAATTTACTTCAATGTATCATGTTTATTAACCTAAAAAATTTTATTGTTTCCCCCAGAAAAGGCTTTGAGGGGCGTTGTTGGGGTTCTCAAAACTTTAAATGAAGCCTCAGCTTGAAGGATTCTGACTTATTATCTATCTTGAGTGATATCATTTTATATACTATGAATAATTTTAAATTGATGCTTTGATGGGCCTAAAGCCCAAAATCATTAATTATAAGTTATTAGCCTTGTCCAAATCTTTTATTTTTATTTATTTTTATTTAACTGAGGCGAGCTGACCAGGGGACAGGCATTACCAAAAGAAAGAAATGACACGAAACCTGAACAGGGTCAACTCCATCAAAGAAAGTTTTTTCACCTCTGGATTGGGACTCAAAATTTTCTGGTTACATCATGGGTAAGGTTTTCATGTTATTAGACCTACTAACCGCCAATAGCTTCCTTCAGCTGGAACCCTGATTGATGCGCGAAGGGTGGGAATTGAACCCACAACCTTCAGGTTGGTAGCTGTACACCCTTACTGACTCACCTTCCACCCCCAGCATTGTCCAAATCATATTAATATCTTTTAACTCCCAACTGATGAACTTAGGATTGCTTGCCATCAAAGTGCTCCACTAGTTAATACTTTGGGCTGATATTTCCTATCTTAACTATTATTATTTTTGTAGGTAAAATGTCCATGTCTCAGTTTTATCTAACCTTATCTCTAACTTCTCCTTATCTTGTAAAAAAACCTTTCTCTGTTGCTACTATCATTTATCCTCATAAAAGATTTTGATAATGTTTCCTAGTATTTTCTTAGTTCCAACAAGGCTTGCACTGATCATTTTTTAAAAGTTATTTTTTCACTTATTTTACTAGCACTACTTAAGGTCAAAATCATTTACTCATAAATAACTTTTACGCTCAAACTAATTTTAAGCTCTTTTATAAAAAGTTTATTCTCATAGGATCTCTGAACCTGTTTAGTTTAAATACCACTTACTCTCTCTCATTCATTTACCTTAGATTGCTTCAAGGGCCAGCCCTCAGACTTTCTCAGTTCCAACAACTAGCAATTAGCGCGTAACTCAAATTGATCCTCAGGTGCTTACTCTACTTTCCAGTATCTTCTGGCTAAATCAATTGCAGAAAAATGTTGTGACTCAGCAAGAAAGTAAAGTGAGTCATTGATTTGGGGCAATGGATAGCTATCCTTTTGTCTAATAGAGTTGAGCCTTTGGTAGTCCATCACAACCATATGAATATAAACCTTCTTTTAAACCAGCAAGAGAGAAGAGGCCCAAGGACTTTAAGAAGGCACCAATAATCCTGCTTCCATTACTGCTTGAGCTCAACAGCCACCTGAGCTTCTTTGAACTTACTTTTCTTATAATTACAGGATCAGATAAGTTATTTTCTTCAGTCTCAACATGACTAGGACTCCATTCATTTTTCAAAGTGATAGGTGGAGGTTGATAAAAGGTTGGAGTACTCCTCTAGAAACTTATCTTCTCTGATCCATTGTTCACTGGTTAACTCGTGCTCATTTGAGTCATCTATTAAAACTAACAATCAAGGAGTTTATAGACCACATTCCATAAAATTCCAAAGTTATGCACATTGTTGATTTTTTCTATGGGAAGTAAGAAAACCTAAGTGGGTTAGTATTGGGCCACACTAAATTATATTTATTGGTTAGGTTTGCCAACAACACCAAGATGGACCCAGCATAATCAGGATATAAAATTCTAAAGTTGGTCAGGGTTTTCTTAATGTATGGGTTATCCAATCCTAGTATCTCTAATAAGTGCTCTGGATGGATATTGACTAGTTCTGTGTAGCAACAATGACCTGAAACATGGGCAGAATAGCAGTCAGTTTTGGCAGTAGATAAACATGTCTTCTGTCTGTCTACCACGGGAGGGGATATCTGAACCTGAGAGCCCCTTACATGATATTTGATTCTATCATTTTACTTTTTATTCTCCAACAGGCAGGCACAAGATTTTACCTCCAACTTGGAAACTTGAGAGGTCTCAAATACCATTGGGACCCTATGTCACAATAGGGCTAAGAACCCACCAGCATAATGTATGATGACAGAGTAGTTGCAGTGAACCTGGATCCCAATGAGTTGGTTATAAGTAGTGATATTTAGGGTGAATGCTGGAGTATTTAGTAACAACTTGCAAAAATGGGTAGGTAACGATGAGTAGGCACCAATGGACCAAGTACACCGTGAACCCACCATATTGTACTCCATATAATAGGTAAATCAGAAGATATCTTGATGCGTTTCATCAATTTTGGCAAGATGACATTTATAGGGGAGCCACTGTCATTAATGGTGTGAGCAGGAAAACATGAACTTAATACTTGTGTTACCAAGCTCTAATTGAGGTGCCAAGGTAAGAAACTATAATATTAATTTACAGCAGAGTAAGAAGTACTAGGTTTTCTAAAAAAGTACCAATTCATCTCCCTTGATTACAGCAGCATCAGACTCAGCGGGTGTTGCCATGTGTTCTTGAGGTGGTACAGGGATGTCATCATGGAGCACCTCGTCCTTCATGCTTACTACCCTTTTCCTGCCTCCTCAGCAAGTCTCTTCAAACATTTACTTGCGTTATGGAAGAATCTTTTACAATAAGTGCATAGAGGTTTTATTTTCTCTTCGTTCTCAACAATGTGAAAACAAGGTCAGCTGGGAGATTCTGAGAAAGAGGTCTATAGACTAAAGGTGGAATCTAAAAACTCATAAAGAGTTTATTTGATTTCTTGTTTACAATTAAAGTTAATCTTGCACCCAATCATATGTAGTTGGAACTTAGGATAAGATCCCAAGTCAGAGATCACAGAAGTTATAGCCTCATACAGCGTGAATCTAGATTGTGGAAGCAGATGCTGTTTTTAAACTTAGAACGGACTGACAAACTTCATTGTACTTTCTCCTTTGTTCATACATATAGCCATAAACGCTTGATTATAATTTTCTAGGGCCTGGTTACCACCAAACTCTTGAACTAGGTCGGTACAGACTTATTCTTAGGTTTATTAACCTTTTTAGATGAGGAGCTATAGTCTCATGGGCCATGCTATTCAAGCAATAGTGAATATTCTTCACTTTCTGATGGACCATGGCTTCCTCCATCAAATTCTTATAAGCGTACAACAAGTTGGCAATGCTCTCTTGATCCAGAGTAAATTCCTCCTTGAATATAGGTTTAAGTTAGTCACAATAGGTGTAGAGAGAGTCTTGACGGCAGGGACAGGTACAGGCTCAGATTCTCAGTTTCTGCATAGTATCAAAAATATTTTGATCTAAACATCGTTGAAATCTTCAGAGTCCTCTTGAACCTCTCCCCAGTGATAGTTTAGAGAGGCGACGCAGGCCTTAAGGATAAATTGCTTTTTCTTTGCTTTAGTATTGGCACATTGGAGTCAAAGCTGGTTTACAATCACATTAGTAGGTCTCAAACTGCGGCAGATTTGTTCAAGTTGTTAGAAAAAGAGCTAAATTTGACCATCTCATCTGACAGAGCATTGAGTGAGACTATTAAATCAAGTGGGACCCCATCCAAGCGGTTTTGGGTCCTTAACTACATTTCTTATCTGATCTTGTAGGGCTGCAAGTTCAGTTTGGACATATTTTTCTACAACTTATTTAGATTGTCAGTATGTTAAGCCAAAGAACTAGATGGCTCTTGGGGTCCTCAGGGACCTTCTGGCCCTCTCAGTCCCTCATTACTGGGGGTGCTATCAAGTGAAGCTAATTCTAATAACGCTATTGTACAATCTGGAGAAGGGCCTCAATTTGGTTAAGGCTCTGACTCCAGGTGGATTCAAGAAGTAGCATAGCTTAGTGAAGCTGGTCCTCAAAGTAAACCAGAGATCACATCATCAAGCATAGCAATCTGGCTCCATGCTTTATAAATCAATTGGCAAATGTCCATGATAGCCTCCCAGCTATCATGGAAAAATGAGAGGCTGCATTGTAGAATTTAACAATATTTAATGCAGGGTTTAAGTAAGTCCCAGCTGTCATGCTACTTAATAATGATGTAGCCCTACCACTTGTAGGATATGATTTATGGCTAGATTAACAAAACTCTAGAGATACCGTTTGATTCCAAGGGCTATTTATCCTGATAGTATAGCTGGTTGAATACGATTTATGCATTGTAGAAGGTACAGATGTGGCTTTGGAACAACTGGAATAGCCTCCATGGATTATATGATGTTCAGTAACTGCTAAATAATTTCACTTAGGTTTAAGTGCTGAATTGGATACTGAGTTTGATCAACTGAGGTTAGTGTGAACTCAAAAGTTCCCAAAATTCCAAGCTTAATGCTGCAAAGGAGTCACTTGGTAATGAGACATTTTTTATTTATTGGGTTACACCAATTGACCAATTGGCAGATTGATTTTCTTGGTTTAATTTATTCTCCATTTTGTATAGTCTTTTTCATTGTAAGCCTTGGATGGACACTGTAATGAGCACCACTTCTATCAGCTTATTAGTTCTTTAAACTGTAAACTGAAGTCCTATTGGGGTTTGAAGCTACTAATTAGTGGGGCAGTCAAAGAATACAAATAGGCATGGATTAAACAGACTAATTTATTAGATTTTTAAATTTGATATATAAGTCAAGTTGAAACCTGTCACCAAGAAGAACTCCATGTTTCCCTACAATCAGGATCTTCTAAGTTATTCCATACTAATTTCCCTGTTGTGGCCAACAATGTTCTACATTGACAATGATCTCATGACCACATTGATTGGAGTCATCCCTTTCATGGCACAGGAAGGTGAGGGGTAATCCAGAAGGCAACTTTATAGTTCTTAGAGTGATTATACATTATCTAATTTCCCAAGAACGCCTTTGGTGGCAGTTTCTGATCAAACGGGTATGTTAGTTTACTCATCAGTAGTTTTAATTCATAAATGGGAATCTTTTTTTATATCAAATTAAAACGGATGCTTTTAAATAATGTAAGAAATCCAACTATTTTAAGCTCTCTGGACTTAAAATGTATTAAATTTTTTACATATAGAGAAAATTTGTCAATTATATATGGTATTATTGGAGATGATAAGCACAGAAAAACAACTATATATCTGGAAAAGAACTAATTAAACAAACCATTATGTAATCTTTTGGCCTTTTGGTACCATTTTATTCCCTTATGAGCCTAAAATCTAGGGAAGAGTTCAAAAAAAACTATGGATAAACTTTTTGCAGCAAGCATCAGATTGATCACAATTTTGGATAAAAAAATTTTCTGGAATATTCAACCAAAAAATTTAGATATTAAACTTGTGAAATATTATTAAAAATCACTGGAACATTTTGATTTCATTGTAATAATAATTGTGGTATACTTTATAGATTTTGTACTGGAGAAAAATTACAACAGAGTGTCAATAATAATGTTTGTTAATGAAGCAAACCGTTTCTGGCTCCAGAGAATGGTATTTATATGATGCCATAATACAATGATCCACATATATTCAAGGTGGGTTATCTCTTGGTGCTTCAGATAAAACTTGGAACACATTTCTATTTAAAAATTAATTTGCTGAAATAAGAAAAGGTCTAAGCATTGTATTGATTTAAGTTTCTTTTGGAATTACAGTTATGCTTCTATCAAGTGGAAGTATAACACTCATCTTTCATTATAATTTAATCTTACTAAATCATAATGAAAATTATGCAACATGAATAAATATTTAGAAAAAAAATAAAATTACCTATAGAAGGAAAAAGTATTTTTGTGGAATGGATTCACTATAGCACATAAGAAATGACATTTTAAGATATAAACATATCTTTTAGAAATATGAGGGAACAATCAGCTGATGGGTGGTGCAATAACACTTATTAAAAGATGCTTTCTAACAGAATTTGCCAGTCATTAATTGTTCAACTCCTTTAGATATTATTGATGCATGTTTGAAATCATGGCTCTATATTTATGTAAAAAATATAACTTAAATTATATAAAAGATTTTAGGCAAAATTGAATATAAAAAACCAGAATCTTTCCCAAAAGCTTTTTCAAATTGGAGAAATAATACTACATTACAAAAAAAATTTATCTCACCATCATTATTAGGTTTTCCAGTGCTACTACCCTCTTTTAATACTGTTTTAATACCCACACTGCCTAGCAGTTTGTATGTTGAAAATATTATGCTCTTATACATAAAAATCCCCAACTACTACGCTAAATGGAAGATTATACTCCAGGTAAGTTCTTCTATACCTCTATTTTTACTGTTACTCTCACATTCCCAAAAAACTCAATTCCCTAAATTCATTTTACTTTTAGTATAAGGTCAATTCTTGTATTTTGCTATGAATTTTAATTTCTCACTTTCCAATTTTGGCTCTCCCTTTCATAAATTTTTTCAATACCCCTTTGTCATCTTTCCTATGCAACCAAAATGGAATGCCATTAAGGGTGGATCATATATAAATTTGGAAAATCTTTAAACAATTTAATTGATAAATTAGGGAGTAGCCAATCATGGAGTTCCATATCACATTTTCACCACAAATTCTCATGATTATTTTTGCAAACTTATCCATTTCCCATGAATGAAGCTGAGGAATACACCACAATCAGAAAGATACTTAGGTAAGTATTTAAAGAACAGTGCAGCTGCTACAAAAGCTTAACCCCTTTATATAAGCCAGTACCCTCATAAGAGAGGTCACTGGCCTATTTTGCTTTCCTACTTTCCCTGTTTCATAAAAAAACCTTTACCATTCCAGTTTTGTATGGTTTCTATTTATCTTACAGCATTTCAAGAAACATGGCGTGCATTGTGGCCAACATACTTCCACTTAGATGACTTACCCCTCATTGGATAGAGTACTTGGGTCCATATTAAACCAGTTTTCTTGGTGCCGCAGGTTTTTTCTTGGAAGCTGTACAGTTCTCACCAAAGCAAACTGGATATATGGTCCATAATCCCTCTATCCAATGAGGAGTAAGCCTTTTAAAGTGGTAGCATGTTGGCTGCAATGTGCGCCATAATTGTAAAACCCTTGGCTCCAGCTATTAAGCTGGATAGGGGCATTCACCCCTTTATAACAAAAAAGGTTTAAGCCCTAGGGCCCAGACTCTCACCCAAATCTCTGACCTTGCATATCTTGGATGAGAGATGGGTGGCTGCTGCCCCGCCCTGTTTGCTGCATGCCCCTCTCACCTTTTACCCCCAACCCAAACCCATCCTAGTTTCAAAATATGCTAAGTTTTAATTGAAAAATTGGCATCTCTGTGAAGACTTTAAGAGAATCTAGAAGCCTGATATACAGTGCCCATTCCCTGTCACCAATCTGTAGTTCAACCAGAAGTCAATATGAAATGGGAAAGTTCCTTAGAGGACGAAATTTGAGCAAAAATACAAAAAGAAAGATCTGAAAATGGGGTTCAAACCCAACACCATATTATGAATAAAAATGTGAATTTGGACATTCAGATTTTTGGAGAATCATCCCAAGAATGGTTTGTAACCTTTAGCGATACTATTGAGGCAAAATTTGGGAATTTAATACATTGATTAACAAATTTAAAAAATTGGAACTGGTCCCAAATTGCAACTCAGCTAAGTAGCTGTTTCCCTCCCCCTTCCACTATATAGCCCAGCACCCTGCTAAAAGTAGGGTGTTGAGTTATTCTCTTTTTATCATTTTCCTATTAAGTTTTATCAATTTATAGTTTTTAACTGTCTAAAATTATCAATCTCATATATAAACGACATATAGGCAATAACTCAATGGGTTGCATGTCTAAAATCCCTCTCAAAGCACCCACTCAAAGTTCTCCAAATCTAGAGGTGTTCTGTGGACCTTAGCTGCCCCTATGGGTCTTGGTTTAGTCGTGCCAAGAAGCCAGGTTATTCCATTGTGCGCTGGGTTGCTAGCATTATAGCTCAACCTAGTAATATAAAATTGCAGTTGTTGGTTCAAACCCTTTTGGTTTATAATGACTCTGCCAACAACCCAAGTTTACTTTCCCTCTTACAAGTGCTTCTTGGCTGTTGTCCGCGGTATACTCTTTTTATAAGCATACATATGGTCCTATCAGCTGTATGGAACAATCTAAAATCCCTTCATTACCTCACTTAATATAAACAGCCAGAGTTTGTACATCCCTAAATTGCTCACTTTAGGCCACAGCCAGATGTTAGAAGTTGACAACAGGCTTGAGCCAAACGATGGAATGGTGAATATTCTGTTGGGGAGCTGAACCTTACGCTCTTGACTATTGCACCCATTGCCCCTGCAAATGTATAAAGTGTGATTGCATACAAGAATTCTAAGTTATACACTCACAACATGAGCTTAGGTTTATCACACTGAGGCTGGCGCTACCCCTCATAGGGGTCTGAAGGGATATAATGGTTCATTTGGACCAGTCCCACATTGGAGTATCCCCCACTCCAGGGTATTTCAGATAACCAGTTGATGGAGGTGGCAATCAGCATAGACCTGGCATCCCCAGCTCTCACTACCTCCCCATTAAAGCTGTTAAGCGGGTGGAGGAGAATCGTTATACTAATCCCATTTAAAATGATCTTTTCTAAGAGTGCGCTCATTATTTGACCCAAAATATCCAACGTCTGCACCTTTGTCTTATTCCCAGTCTAATGCTGTGCCACTCAATTCACTGACGGGGTAGGAAGTGTGCAACCCCGCTAGGGCTACCCAATATGGAATAACCCTTTTCTCCCTTTATAAGTTAAATTGCGTGGAATGTGCTTACTTATTGTTCCCCATTAAAATTCATGTAAGGCACTAAATGGTAACTGTAAAGGCCTTAGTGGATACTGGTGCCTCTGGGAATTATATTGACCTTAAAACAGTGCAGGCCTTGGATTTTGCAGTCACTTCAGGTTTGCCTGTCTTGGGGCGTCACAAGTCCCTATGGCTACACTCCCTCTATGTAAATCCTTGCGCTTTGTGACCCAAAATTTGAACTTATGGCATACTTTGTGGTAATCATAGAATTTTGTTACCCATTGATTTTGGTGGTAGAATGGTGGCGCCGTCAGTTAGTGAGCGTTGATTTAGAGCGGAATGTGCTATAATTCCCCTCCAATGCTCACACAGGTGAAATCCCCTTTCTTCCCACCATGGCAATATGCAGTGCGCTAGCAGCTACCATAGAATACTCCTCCACAGATATTATTCCTGAACTTCCTACTTTGCCGCTTAGCCTTGCTCCATTCAAGTCAGTTTTTGACGTGTAAGGATCCAATAAGCTGCCTAATCACTCAGAATCTGATCTGAGTTTCCAGTTAACAGTGGATTTGATCAAAATCAACTGTACCCTATAGTCCTACATGGCCGCAGAAGACCAGGCTTTGAAAACGTGGATTGATGGCATGGTGATGAAATGGATGGATGGTCAAGAAAACCTCTCTTGTGTTTTTTCCTGTGGTATTCGCCCAGAAGCCAGATAGAACTTTAAGACCATGCATATATTATGGACACTAGAATAATGTGACGGTTCTTGATCCCTACCCTTTGCCCTTAGTGGCAGAAGTACCCCAAGAAATCTAAATCAAAGGTGTTCTCCAAACTTGATCTGGTAAGCGCTTTCCATAAGGTGCGGGTTAAGACTGTCCAGGAGTGGCTGACTGCATTTTGCACTTAATATGGCATTTACCAGCTTAAAGTTACGCCCTTTTAATATAAAACGCACCAGCTGTGTTTCAGCGCCAAATTTATGAAGCCCTTGGGGATCTTAGATACTCTTGTGCTGTTGCTTTTTGGATAATATCTTAAACCACTTTCCAATGAAGAGCAGCACGCCAGGGATTTGGTGGCAGTAACAGCTGCACTCCAAAAAGCTGGACTGGTTGCTAACCCCTCTTAATGTGAATTCTATAAGGATGAAGTTCAGTTCCTAGGTAATTTGATCTTAAAGGATAAGTATGCCATCGCGCCTTCCAAATTGGAAGCTATATGCTCATGGCCCATTTCAGTAACCCAGAAGCAATTGCGGAGCTTCTTAGGTTCATTTACTTTCTTTAAAATTTCTCACCATCTATTAAAGCTGGACGCACCCCTTCACCCCCTCACTGGTAAGAATACACCATTTGTTTGGAAAACATAGTGTCAAAAGGCTTTTGAGGAAATAAAAAATGTCTTTCCTTATGCTCTCATTTTACGTCATGCTGATGAGGACAAGCCTTTTATTGTGGTATGCGACGCCTCTGGTACTGCAGTTGGTGCTGTCTTCATTCAGGAACATGAGGGCTGGGAACGCTTGTGACGTATTTCTCAAAGACGTTTAATGTCATGGAGCGCGCTTGTACCATTTATGATAAAGCGTTGGCGGCGGTTTCTTGGACACTGTTGCATTGGAGGTACCTGCTCTAGGGGTCAAGCACACTGTGGTTGTGCGCACAGGCCCACAAGTCTCTCAATTATTATTGAAACCCTCAGAATTTGGCTCATAGGAAGACTAGACATATCATGAACTTATGAGTTATAATTTCAAAAAAAGACTTTGTCAAAGGGGCCTATATTTTACCTGATATTTTGAGCCGCGCACCCCTAATGGTCCCCATTGCAGAGATGGACTCAAACTTTGTCACAGTGATTCCTCTTGAACAAGTCATCAATCCACCTCTGCCATCTATTTTCTGTGGTTACATCCCCACCCCAATACATGAGATCAAACCTAAAACCCAACCTAAAAATAAAGCCAAGTCCAAAGCTGAATTCCAGAAGTCCCACCCCCAGTACTCTGGATACTCCTTTGGAGCTGAATGTCCCTGTGAACTAAGGTTCTCACTAATGTGGTTACCTTTGATACTTCTTCTGTTCCAGGGACTTAAGTTATTCTATCTGACCCATCCCAGGATCTCTTATTAACAACGTTTCTCTATTGGATGTTTTTTTGGCATCTCAGTCTACTGATCCTGAAGTATGATACCTCTTTGCAAAGATTGATGCTGATATAGCCCTAGATTGTATTCCCAAACGTATAGGTTAATATATTACATATCAAGGTATAAGTTCCATCTAAGCTGCGTTCTCGCATCATAAAGGAACATCATTATCCCCCAACCATGAGGCATTCTGGCGATAAAAAATGTATAGATTTAATCAAGTGAGGGTACAACTGGAATGAATTGACAAAGGACGTTTGCACTTGGATTGAGAATTACTTGATCTGAGCTAGGTCCAAGTCAGATAGGACAGGGAGAAACGTCCTCCTCCACCTTCTTCAACAAGCAGCAGGTCCATGGACGTCACTGTAGTAGACTTTATTATAAGTTTACATAACTTCCATGGGTATGACGTTATTATGATAGTGATAGATTGCTTTCCAAAATATGCCATCTTTATCCCCATATGAAAACCGCTACAGCTGAGGACATGAAATGGCTGTTTGTGGCACATTTTTTTGCTTTGTTTGGGGTTCTGCAAGAAGTAAACAGCGATAGGGGACCTCAGTTTACCTCAAAATTATGGGAAGCCTTATAAGAAATGCTAAATATTAATCCATGCAGATCTTCAGCCTATCACCCCCAGTCTGATAGCCAAATGGAGTGAAACAACCAGTCCTTAGAGCAGAACCTTCGATGCTATGTGATTACTTCTCAAGATACATGGTCTTAAAAATGGTTTTCCTTATCCAAGATCAGGAAGCTCTCAAACCTTAATAGTGTAGAGGGGATCAAATAGTTATAGGGATGGTATTTGGGATATTTATATTCTCTTATATAGCATATGAATATAATAATCTGAACTGATAGGTTGGCCTAAATTTGTGTTAATCCATTTAGATCAAAGCTTACATTAGGTGTCCTTATTTGGGATCCTCAGCAGACGGTCTAGACTTAAATCATAACTTCAAGGCCTCTTGGACATGATCTAGCCACTTCATGGACTAAAAGACCCAGAAGTGGCTCTTAGATATTATAAATTGTATGATTATAGATATTGTAGGTGTTGAGCAATCAGATATGTTTATTTGAGTATTTGGGACCCTTATATAAGGCCATCAATAATAGTTAAAAATAAAGGTTAATATTTGATATCTAATAATTAAGACATCAGAACCAATACTAATACTAAATATGGGAATATTATTATAAGGTTGCTATCAAGCACCTTGTAGAATCAGATAGAATTAACATCATTTCAAATTAAAAGGGCATCGTCCTATGAAAGTCTAGATCACTGAAGAATTCCAGATCCTTCAGTGAATTAAACCATATCAGGCTTTAATTCTTATACTCCAAGACTTGAATCCAAGGGTTTGAGTTTATCCTAGGATAAGGCTTCACCTTGCCCAAGAACAAAATCCTGACAGAGACCCCCTCAAGCCTTGTCCTAGGGGGCGAGCTCAAAAGTACATCTCAGGAAAAAGGAATACCAGAGGCATTATCGTTGATGTTCACAGGCACCAGAGGCATCATCATTGATGCCTAAGATAAAGTACCAGGGGAAATGTCATTATTACTTAGGTGCACCAGAATCTTGATACATATATATAAAGTAAAAGTGGTAGAGCACCAGAGACATCGTTGTTGATGCTTGGCGACACAAAAAAATAAACAAATAATAATTATATAAAAGTAGAAGGTTGGACATCAGAGGCAACGTCGTTGACATCCACTCAGCAACTAGAAGCATTATCTTTGGTGCTGGTATTAGGAAACTACAGAGGCAACGTCATTGGGGCACTAGTTCTTTTCCATATTAAAATGTTGATGGAAGAAGTTTTCTCATCCTCTAATTTTGGCATTAAGGATGATCTGAGCAAGGCTTCAGGGCTTCTCTGACTCAGCCTTTAATTTTTAAGAGTGGGATGGTAGGCAAAAGCAAAAGTCTTCATCTAATATTAAAATGTCTTTGAGGAGGCACTAAAACCAGCAGAATTTTTCTATATTGAATATTTTTCTTATTTGAGTAAATTCATTGGTTCAACAAAAGAAGATAGCAGCACAGTAGATAATTAGTTGTTTTGATTAAAATATATATTATAAAAGGGTTAAATTATGTTGTCTTAACAAATAATTTGGCCAGATAGCAGTGTAAGTTGATAGTCCAGCTAATGAGGGTGAATACAATGTAGCTTAGCGGGAGAATTATTGAAACAGTGACCAAATTAATGTTGTTAGCATTAAGACACCCAATCAAGTCATTCTAAACGTGAGGCTTTATAACATTTAAAATGTTCAGAGGATTCTGAGTATAACCCACAGAGTTTGAGATATAATCTTATGGAAATGGACAATTAAGCTATAGACAATTTAAAAATGGGCTAACCTTGCATATTGATAAGCTGAAAGTAATAATATTGCTATAAAGTTAGAATATAGATAGAATATGATAAGAGAACTTAATAATATCAGCTTGACCAAAATTAGAGAGGCTCAATTCCTAAAGAGACTGATGTTTCCCATTATAGTCACAAAGAGATGAGAAGCCAGTCATCACTTTTGATTACTTTGGATTTACTTAGCTGTCAGAGTAATTAATCCTTCTGAAATAATGTTGTCCTTGATCAACAGTAGTACAGCTTTCAGGAATCCTGCGCATAACAATGTCAAAAGACCACCAAATTGGGGGTGATGCAGGCTAACTCCTTGGCGCGGGGTCCATAATCTAAATAAATAGCAAAACTCTTGGGTGTTGAAAAGACAATACCTGCAATTTACTCATCCTTCAAGGGCAATAATAAGTTTCGGAAAGGCCAAGAGAAATAAGCAGCCATCAGGGATTATTTTTAAAACATCATTCATGGTGTTTAACAATGAGAAACCCGTGAAGAGATGTACAACATTGTAAAATCTCAGGATATTGCAAGTAAATTAATATATAAATAATAAAACATTATGTGTTAGGGGGTGGAAGGCGAGTCGGTAGGGCGTACGGCTACCAACCTGAAGGTTGCAGGTTCGATTCCCGCCCTTTGCACATTGATCGGGGTGCCAGCCGAAGGAAGCTATTGGCAGTTAGTAGGTATAATAACATGAAAATCTTACCCATGACGTAACCAGAAAAATCCGAGTCCTGATCCGGAGGTGAAAAAAACTTTCTATGACAGAGTTGACCCTGCTCAGGTTTCATGTCGATACTTTCTTTCTATATTTTGGTAATGTCCATCCCCTGGTTGGCTTGCCTCAAATAAATAAATAAAACATTATGTGTTAACTTTTCTTTCTCATTGCAAACACTTTTGCAACCCATTCAATTCAAGACTCAATCTAGTTTGATAATCTCATAGAGGAGATTAGTCTGCGCCCATGTCTGGGAGCAGTTGGGCAAGCAAGGCAAGAGGAGCAGGTGGAAGGCCCGCGGCCTATAATGTTTGAAAACGCCCCAGAGAATCTGGCAGAATAGAAAAAAATCTCAAAAAACTGGCAGTCACAATTTCCCTGAAGATACTCGTGTGGCAAGCATGATGCAACCAGTACATCAACACGCCACACTCCCAGCCACTTTCATCAGTGGAATTCAGAGTCCGTGTGTATCTGGACATCCAAAAAATGGCCTTATGGGAAAAATTTTGTGAAGATGTATACAAAATTTTCCCGACTGTGGTGTACGTTGCACCTCACTCCATGTCGCACAGTTGGTTGGACCTGGGTTTTGAAAGCAAAATAGCAGCAGATGAGGCTGCAGCGGTGCACATAGTGGTCAACCTCCTCAAAGGGCAACAGGTTGTCGAAACCAAATGCACCAGATGGACAAAATCAAACCAAATTTTCCTCATGTTTGACTTTTTGCCTACTATGGTAAAATGTGACATTTTGGAGCAACACCTGAAAGATGGTCTCGCCATATATGGTGAAATACAATCTTTCAAAATGCAACGTTTCATACTGATGCCACACCTGTGCACTGGCAAAGCCATCGCAGTTCTGACCCCAACTGAGGAGATCATGAAGGACCTAACCCAGATCCCGCACTCCACCTTTATTGACATCACAGGGCATACCACCCACCCATTCTGGGTAACTGTGGACAGCGCACCCCCATTTGCACCCACTGTGACGTGTTCAGCCATAAGGTGCATGCATGCCCTATCAAGGAGGGCATCACATTCCAAGAGCATCCCTCAGCGGCCATGGCCAGTGGAGAGGCGCACTATGAAACCAACTGCAAGCACCAAGGAGGCTTTCCCGTGGGGAGCACAAGGCTGCTACCTATTGGTAAAGCCCATCTCCCCACAGGAGTGGAAGAAGGCCAAGCAGGCCCATAGGGCTGTGGCCAAGGAAGCAGCCAAGGCCACCACCACCATCCCACACTCACAATGCCAGGAGGACATGGAGACCTTCACGGTGGAAGTGACTCAGGAATCCATCACCCAATCAGATTGGGAGGCCCATGCTAAGCGGGCCACTCAATCTGAGGATCCAATGGGATATTTGATCTCACCCAATTGCTGCACCCAAGCTCCAATTGAAACTGACTTGGGACCTATCCCAATTGAAAAAAAAATTTTGCCCTGCTCGATGGTGCACTGAACTTATCCGCACCACAAAAAATTTGTCCGACGTCAGGAAAACAAAAAGCGAAGGCCAAAGCCAATGCAACTCTTTCTGCAAAAATTAACAAAAACCCTGATAGCATTGCTGCTAACACCCACACTGCTGTGAAAGCCCGTGGGGACCTTGAAGAGGCTGGTGGGCCCGGGGGCCCACCCCCTCACACCTAAGGTGCAAAGGGGGAAACCTTCACTCTAGGGATTCTGAATATCGCCAGACTCAAGGCCTCCCCATCCTGGGCTAGGACACTTAGTTTTTTACAACACAACTTACCCATGGATATCTTGGCCATCCAGGAGTCCCACTGTCCATGAGGCTCTGAGGAAGCTTGGAAAACAATGCTCCTCCCATCCCTATCCTATTGGTCAAAGCACTGTGGGGTGCTAATTCAGAAAAATAATTTTTTCAAATTCACATCCTCAGAAATATTCCTAGATGGCTGAGTGCTCATCATCACCTTCTTGTGGGCTGACGTTGTGCACACGCTCATCAACATTTATGCCCCAAACGGTGCACACAAGCATTAGAAATTTTTCTTGTTGGTCAAATCCCTCCCGCTACCCCCTGATTCTTTCCTAGTTGGTGACATGAACTGTTGGCTAACCTCACCAATGGACTGGTGGCCGCCCTCACCCCACGCCCCACAGGGTCATGTAGAACTACGCATTCTAAAAGCCACCCTTAGGTTAATGGATGCGCTGCTGCAACATGCCCCACTGCTCAAAAACATGATGCATCCCCACGTCCACAACGGCCAATTAAGGTCCATGATCTGCATTGACCTTATTCTAATGCCGGTGAAATTCCAACCCCACATCTCCCACTTCAAAACAATGAAAATGGAATTCTCTGACCACTGACTGGTTTCAATAACATACCACTTACCGGTCACAGTTGCAAAGGCCCCACATTGGTGCAAAATCTGCCCCCCCAAGCTTGCGTCACCAGGATTATCCACGTGGGTGGAAGAGGCAACTTTGGCGAAATCATTTGTTGCACCATTTTGCGTGGACCCCATTTCCACATGGGCAACTTTCAAAGAGGACACCATCCGCCACTATCACCATCTCTCCTCCAGACGCTCACGAGCCACATTGGCAGTTATCTCGCGCGCTCTGGCAGAATTGGCCCACTTGGAGTCCAACATTCCAGCCACAGGATACAGCCCTGCATGGGGCCGGAAGTGGGCAGAGGCAGCCGCCCACCTCAGCGCACTTGAAAGGCAACACAAACATCAGATTTGTGTCCAATACAGGGCCACATGCATCACTAAAGGTGACAAGTGCACCGCATACTTCTTTAAAAAAATTTTCGCACCATGCCAGAGCGTGGCCTGCACACAGGTGTGAAGATTGGATAATTCTATTGCGGATACACCGGCCAAAGTGGCAATTGAAATGCAAAAATATTACTCCAAGTTATACTGAGCTGAACCAATTCAGCCGGCTGAAATGGTGGAATTTCTCAACTGAGCTCATATCCGCACCATTTTCCAATACCCAGAAATAATGAATTTAATTACTCTGAATGAATTATGGACAGCCATTCGCGGTGCACCAAACCAAAAATGCCCAGGCCCAGATGGCATTCCATATGAGTTCTACAAAAAATATTTCAAATATATATCCCCATTTCTGCTAGCCTCACTTAACCAAAGCCTGTTGGAAACGCGCCTCCTACCAGGAGGACATGAGGCCTTTACTGTCACACTCTTCAAGAAAGGGGATAAGCTTGACTTATCCAACTGGCGCTCCATTTCTCTAACAAACACAGACACCAAAATTTTAACCAAAATCATGGCTAACCGTTTAGGGACTGTAACATCTGCCACCATCTCCCCAGAACAATTTGGTTTTATCCCCAGAAGGTCAATTTGGGATAACGTGCACTCTGTGGCTAATGTATGTCAGTCCACAGCCTCTGGGGCACTTGTATTCTTGGACCAACAAAAGTCCTATGATAGAGTAAACTGGGAATACCTTAGGGCCTGCCTCCATCAATTCCGCCTACCCCCCCCCACTTCATAAACTAGGTGATGCTGCTCACGGAATCTGCGACAATAGCAGTGCGTGGCCCAGGCTTCCTAACGGAAGTAGTCCGCCCTCAAAGGGGCCTGCGACAAGGGGACCCCCTCAGCCCACTCTTATACAATTTCAGCCTTGACCCACTACTGCGAAATGTGAATGCCCAACTCACTGGGGTCCATGTGCCATGCCAAACCCCAGTCAAGATGATGGCATTTGCAGATGATTGCGTGGTGGGGGTGTCTAATAACAAAGATGCACGCGCGCTTGAAGCCCTCATCCAGGAATATTCCCAGGTAAGCAACGCGGCACTGAACGCCTCCAAAACCAAAATCATCCTTTTTGGTCAGTTTCAGAACTGCTGGGACCAGCAATTAGTTCCCAACCTGGCCCATCTGCTCGCCCACGTCCACGCCTTACTAACTCAACACACACCGCTCCACTGGTGCTCCCCTTCGTGCCACGTCCTACCATAAAACTGGTGCGCCATCTGGGCATGTGGATGGAGGCAGGCGGATATGCATCAGCAGTAATGGAATGTCATATACTGGACAACGTGACGAAGCAAATCGCCTCTCTCAGAGCCCACCCCACTACCCTCACTGGCAGAGTTGTTCTTGCCAACTCTATGCTCCTATCCAAAGTCTGGTTTGGAGCCCACGCCATCCCCTTCTCACCAAGCTTCTTCAAATCCCTGTATGCCTTGCTGCAAGGATGGCTTTGGTCAGGCCGCCCTCCACCAGTATGGCTAGAGGTCATGTTTGGCCCTCATCATCAAGGTGGCATGGGCCTGCTTGACTTCAAAGCCCATGCTGCCAAGATCCTGGGCACTTGGATCACAGCTGTCACTGCTCCTACACTCCCATCCCAACACTGGTCCCACGCGGCCCACTCCAACTTCTCCCGAGCCTTGGGCCTCAACAATTCATCAAACCCCCACTCCCTAATGAAATACCTCGCATCACACACATCGGCCACAGGTCCTCACGGGACTAAAACCCACTACAAATGAATCCTACTCTCCATGTGAAGCGCAGAGTGGAGAATTTGTATTAGCGGACATACAACCTAATGAGGCCGCCCCTCTCCTCAGTTCACACAAGAGGTACAGGGGCTATCCATCCATGATGGCGTGATCCCCATTTGACCCCATGTCCTATCCAGGGTGGACTACCTGGACATGATGGACATCCCTTACTCCACTGAGACCCAAAAGAGTATCTGGAAATATGCACACCATCCTCTGTTGCAGCCTCAAGTCCGCTCCCATGTGTGGCGCTGCCTGAGGCGGGTGTATCATACAGCTGAGCGCTCTAACGCTTTACACCCATCCTGCGTCGTGTGTGGCCAGTATGGAACGCTGTTCCACCGCCTGGAGAAGTGTCCTACCTCTAAAGTGATATGGCGCGAAGTCCAACGTCTGCTGGGCCAGGATCAAACGCATCCCTTCAGTCTGTCAAGAGATATGTTTGCTTCATCAATGGCCTCCCCCTCCCACCCTCCCTCCGTGTTCTGGTGGTTGCAATCGCCATGTGGACTATCCACACGATTGTCTTGGATGCCATCGCTGGCTCCATCCCCACCCTCCCAGAAGCTGTCCACAGATTCCAGTCTTATTTGGTGGACCACTTTCAAGCGTGGATGTTTGGATATCTCCCACTGCGTCGCTGACAGCTGGTCTCCTCCTGGTTCCCAGTCTGGTTATCAAATCAGACCCCTTCCTCCACACGTGCTCAATAGTGTCTACGGCCCCTTCACACGTTCTCTCCCCTCCCCATAAGTGGCGTTCCCGCTGGCAACAAGAGATAGCATCGCTTCTCTGGGGTGCCTCCCCTGGTACTAAGTTTATCTTTCCTGAGTCATATTCAGAAGTGTCCGTCCCATGGTTGGCCTTCCCCGCAATAAATTTAAAAATTAAATTTTAAAACATTATGTGTTATTGCATAGGGCATCCCAAGTCTCATTCTCAGAGTAAATATTGGACCTGAGGCAGGTTCACCCATACCATTCTGGTCAACTAATCTGGGGCAGGCTCACCCATACCAATTTGGTCCTCATCATAATTGGTGACCCTAGCTAGGTTAGGGGATTTAAAAAAGGGATAAAACTGATCCAGAAGTTCCTAGCTTATCCTGTTTGGGGAAATTTATACATATAAAAATAAGTCAACACGCTATCAATTAAGAAGTCAATTCAGCTCCATGCTGCAATTTGGAAAAAGACTTATTAAAAATTATCCTCCAGGCCATGCTAGACATTTTTCCTTAATTTCAGATTGTAGATGCCCCTGTAGTGATCATCACTCTTGGAAAAACGGTTTGCTTTTCCAAGATCAGGTATCTCTCTAAGCTGGATAGAATTAAGGGATCAAAATAATTATTAGGCTGGTATTTGGGACAATCCAATTCCCCTATATATCATATGAATATATTAATCTGAACCAATAGGTTGGCCTCAATTCAGATAAAACCATTTAGAAAAAAATTTCTTAGATTATGTGTCTTTATTTGGTATCCTCATCATATGGTCTAGACTTGGATTATAGCTTCAAGGCCCCTTGGACATGGTCTAGTCACTTCATGGACTAAAAGTCCCAGAAGTGGCTCTCAAATATTATAAATTAAAGGAATTTAAAGAATAATATAGGTCATGAGCAATCAGATATGTTTATTTGAGTATTTGGGACCCTTTAAAGGTCATCAATAATAATTTAAAAGGTTGATATTCTGGTATCTAATAAGAGATATCAGTTTTGATACTAATGCTAAATATGGAAAAAATATAACAAGGTTGTTACAAAGCACTTGTAGGATTAAATAGGAATGATTTCATCCCAAATTGGATAAACACCGTCCTATGAGAGTCTAGATCAGTGAAGGATTACAGATCCTTCAGTAAATTAAAAAAAAAGCTTTTTAGCCTAATACCCAAAAACTCAAATCCAAGAGAGTGAGTTTGACCCCAGGATAAGGCTTCACCTTAACTAAGGGTGAAATCCTGATACATAGGCAGTGGACCTCCCTATGGAAATTTACATTTGGCCACTCCATTCATGCATAAACGGGGGTGTCATCTATATATGCTAATTTAGGGTACAACCCTGCATTCAGTGTTGGGCCCCAAACTCATAGCAACATCCCTGCTGCAGATCTCTTTGTCACCCACATATGGAAGGTGCATCAACAGGTTCAGAGCCAGCTTACTAAATCCACCCATGACGCCAAGCAAATTGCAGAAAAGAAATGATGTGAGGCTTCTAACTATCAAGAAGGTGATTTGGCTGTGGTGGATACCAGAAATTTGCACCACAAGGTGACAAGTCATAAGTTGGCTTGCAAGCGTGCAGGACCCTTCCCATTTCCCTTGGTGTTGAACAATGGATCCTTCCACGTGGAAATTCCCCACACTGGAAGATTTACAAATCCTTTCATGCATCCTCCTTACCACCGTTTAAAAGACAGAAGCCTGTGGAGGTGGAGCCTATTGTGGTTGAAAGTTCCCCAGAGTTTGAGGCAGAGAAAATATTGAACTCACAAAAAGCCAAATGCGTTTTCAATACCTAATATTTTGGAAGGGTATTCCTCTTATGAAGATAGTTGGGTCCTATCCAAGAACTGTATCAGCTGTTAGGAGTTACTAGAGGATTTTTACAAGGAAAATTCAAATGCTCCTGCACCTGACCAACCATGTCCGCCACCTTAGCTGCCATCAAACTCCCTATCCTTCACAAAAAATTGCCATTGAAAAGCACCTGAATGGGGATGGACCCTATCCCTTTAGAAAATGGTAATGTAAGGCCCTTTTCTCCAGCTATTGAGATGGATAGAGCATGTACCTCTTTAGAATCAAAAAAGATTCAAACACTAGGTCCTGCATCTCACCCAAATCTCTGGCTTGGGCATACCTTAGATGAGAGATGGATGGCTGCTGCCCTGCCCTGTTTGCCACATGCACCTTTCACCCTTTCCCCCAACTCTAGCCCTATCCTAGTGTCAAAATCTGCCAAATTATATTTTAAATAAATTAGCTTTTTGAAGACTTTAGGAGAATTCAGAAGCCCCACACCACAGCCTCATTCCCTGTCCCTAACTGATAATTCAACCAGAAGTCAATTTGAAAGTGGAAACTTTACCTAGAGGACTAAATTTGAGCAAAAAGTCAAAAAGAAAGAGCCAAAAATGGGGTCAAACCCAACACCACAATCAAAAATCAAAAATTCAAATTTGGACATTTGGAATTTAGGGAACCATCCCAAGAATAGCTTAGAAACTTCAGGCGATACTATCAAGGCAAAATTGTTAATTAACCGTTAATTAACAATTTTTAAATATAGAACTGGTCCCATATTGCAACTCAGCTAAGTAGCTGTTTCCCTCCCCCTTCCACTATGTAGCCCAGCACCCTGCTAATAGTAGGGTGTTGGGTTATTCTCTTTTTATCATTTTCCTATCAATTTTTATCAATTTATAATTTTTAACTGTCTAAAATTATCAATCTCATATATAAAATAGCATATGGGCAATAACTCACTGGGTTGGAGCATGTCTAAAACCCCTCTCAAAGCACCCACCCAAAGTTCTCTAAAACTAGACCATCTAGTACTAAAAAGTTCTCTAAATCTAGAGGCGCTCTGTGGACCTTGGGTGCCCCTATGGGTCTTGGTGTAACCATGCCAAAAGCCAGGTCATTCCATTGCATGCTGGGATTCTAACAGAGATGCTCAAAGTGCTAAAAACAGAAAACTTAAACAGTTATAAAGGCAGTGTTTTATTTATTTTAGAAAAGATGACCAGGGGATGGGCATTACCAAAAGAAAGAAAGAGATGACATGAAACCTGAACAGGGTCAACTCTGTTGAAGAAAGTTTTTTCACCTCCCAGATTGGGACTCAAATTTTTCTGGTTGTGTCATAGGCAAAGTTATATGTTATTAGACCTACTAACCGCCAATAGCTTCCTTCAGCTGGCACCCCAATCGATGTGCAAAGGGTGGGAATCAAACCTGAAACCTTCAGGTTGGTAGCCATACGCTCTACTGACTTGCCTTCCACCCCCCATAAAGGCAGTGTTTTTTGTCTAAAAAACAGGAATGTGAAGAAAAAAATAGGCAAGTATTCTCATTAGTAAGTGCACTTGCCTTTTATGTATGAATGGGGGGTTGGTAGTTTTAATGCTGTTTATATTATTTGCAACTTTTTGGTAATTCTTCTGGTTGCTTAATATTATTGAGTATTGCACATAAGGAAGGTTCAGAATTGAGAATCATCTTAGGAATTGTGGGTAAAAGAAAGTATTGGGCATACCCTGTTTTGGCTGCCTCTAATTTAGCTTTGCCAAAACTTTTTTTAAAAACTAAATTGAGATGTGCTCCTCACTTAGAGATCCAGCACTTGATCAAAAGCAAATTTTATAAAAATTGGTAAGGGATCATGGTAAATAATAAAAATTTTAGAATTGACATTGGAAATCATAAGATTGCTTTATAAATTCAAATTGATAACCTTACTCCAAAATAAAAATAAAAAGAGGATATTTGATTCAGGATATTGGGAAATTTGGGAAAATGGGCTGTGGTATGGAGGAAGTTAACTAGAGTAAATCTGCCATTTTGGAAGTGAAGTTTGAGGATTTCTCTTCATAAAAGCCTTATTCTTTCAACATACAGTCTGCTAGGAATGATAATAATATGAGCTGGTTTTAATAGAAAGAGGGTAGCAGGCACTACCTGGCACACTGCCTACTGAGGCAAGCCTAACACATCTGAACTATGTAATGCAATAATATCAATAAAACAATTTCTTAGAATGGCAAAGTAATTGCTTCTCATAACTATAAAAACTTACATCTTCAAGTGAGAACAAGTATAACACCATGTATTAATCAAGTTATTTTTTAACAGTCAAATATTAGAGATGATTCTAGGGCTTTCAGAAATCTATATGTTTCTGATAGAGTAATAGACTGAGTAATGTGGTAAATTATTCTTAAATATTTTTTCAATAAAATAACTGGCATGCTGATGCATATTCTTAGTCTAAGATCAGGTTACAACACAAATAAATTGCATTATAAACCCACCAAAGCTTTTAAATGGAGCAAAACTTGCTGTTAAATTAATTTGCTCACTTTTAACAAGGCAACTATACTGACAGTTGCAGTTCAGTGGGAACAATATTGTATACCAAGGTGCCTGTAATATCTTCAGATATACTATTTTCAGTTTGAAGACTGCAATCTTTGTTGAAACTTGCCTTTTTTATAAAAATCAACAAAGAACAAGGGCCATCAAAAAATGTTACAGAATAAATTTTTGAGTAGGTAAGTTTCTCATATGGGCAGGTATATATATAATGATAAGGGGTATACCACATTAAAGCTCTTTTTTTATTTCTGGAAGGCTTCAAGATGGTATGTATCCCATATTCAATTTATAACTATAGCTTTATTATTACATACCTTAGTTTTTTAAGAAAGGCTTATTCCTCAGCACAGTTCAGTTTTGTGAAGAGTGTTTTAGAGGTAAAGTTAATTATTAATATTGACAAAAGACCCTAGCTGATATTGGTGGAACCCCTCAAATTGGTGATACTTTCATTAATACTTTTCAGCCAAATAGCCAAGTATGGGTAGTCAGATTGCACTAATCATGCTGCAGAATCAGGGAGTCCATTCAAAGGTTCCTCCCTCACTTACAGTTTACTTCACACACCTACATGGAACCACCCCCTTTTATAAAGGGTTGGGAGGGGGCCCCAAAAGTGCAAATTTTTCCATCCAAAACAAAATATTAAAATTTTCCTCACTGATTTGCATACCGTATTGACCCTTTATTGGGCCCATCCCTCAAAGAAGGTGATTCTCAAAATTGAATAAAACCCCAAAATTCCCCAATTTTTCTATTTTAGCCAATCCAAAACCCCATTTACTTTAACCTTTTTATAATTTAAATACTAAGCATTGAGATATTAGAGTGTTTTTTTTTACCACCCCATTAAATATAATAAAAGACCAAAAAAACAATATTTTTTAAAAATTTTCAAAAATTTTTTTATTTTTATATAGTGGTCTAAACTCTCCTGAAAATATTTTTTTTTAGCTAGAATGCTTTCCCACCATAAGATTGTTTAAATGGGTTAAAAGCACTTCAAGACAAACCCCTGGGTTCAAAAGACAAATATAAAAGTTCAAACTAAAACCATTATGGTTGGGCTTTTTTTCTTTTATTACTTTTATTATATT